>CM056379.1:71451498-71638626 GCA_029718625.1 Synaphobranchus kaupii | reverse complement strand
GAGGCAAACTGTCATCGAGTGCATGCAAAGTGTTAGGCAAGGCTGTATTTTCTCTGGAAACTCAGGAATTTGGACGTAAGCCAGTCAGTACTACAAGCATTTTACACCTGCTTCCTTGAGTCAGTGCTGACCTTTAGCCTAACAGCTTGGTTTGGCTCATTAAGTGAAACCAGGCAACTGAAGCTGGAAAGGGTGACAGTACAGGCTACTAAAATCATAGTGAACCAACAAAAACCGCTGAAACATCTGTATGAGGAGCGTACAATTAAAAAAGGGAAGAGGATCATGGCCCTTCCATCACATCCCCTGGACTTTCTCTTTGAGACTCTTCCATCAGGTTGAAGATTAAGGTCCTTGCCTCTTAAAGCAAAAAGAGCCCAAAAACAGCTTTGTCCCAACAGCTGTTAGACTGCTTAATGACATTGGACATCTCAAGACAGTAAAGGCAGATAAGGAACTGTTATTGCTTTTGATGCACAATTTTTTATCATAATTAATATTTAATTTATTATAATATAATTTTGATCATGATACTAATAGTAGTAATTTTAATCATAATCACACATACCTTCACTATAATGTGAAACATCTGATGTCTTTAACATGTTTGTTTGTGTGTCTGCCCCACTGTCTATGTCTTTTTTTACTGCTAGAAACTACAACTGAAGTTCCCTAACGGGAAAATAAGTTATTCTACTCTATTCTATTCTATATAACACCTCCCATGAGCTGACAGTAGATCATGTTGAAATCAATAATACTTTTAAAGCATATTATTCTGATTTGTACACCTCTGAGTCACCGGAAGACAACACACCAATGGTATGGAAATCCCTACCATTAATTTAACACAAAAGGAGGAAATTGACAAACCCCTGCAGATTTTGGAGATTGTTAAGGTGATCACAGTGATGCAAAGTGGCAAGGACCCTGGGCCAGATGGCGAACCAATCAAGTTTTATAAGAAATTCTCAGTTAAATTGGCTCCCCTACTCCTTGACATGTTTGAACACTCCCTGAGTCAGGGGGTTTTGCCACAAAGGCATCAGAGTGTGGCTCCGACCGTCTTTTTCTTAAAGTGAATGCTTTCTAATAAACAATTCGGCCCTAAAGATTGCAGAGAGAGATTTACCTTTCAGAATGGCTAGGTCTGGTTTTTAGTACTTAGGAATCAATATCAGTCACACTTTCTCTGGTCTGTACAAAAATAACTTTCCGCCCTGGATCAACAAACTTAAAAGTCCAAGAATATGCAAGGAGCTCCTCCAGAGGCCCAGATCACAGGGAGGATTAGCGCTCCCTAATCTTATGTACAATTACTGGGCAGCAAACGCACAAAAAATTGTTTACTGGGCTCAATCCCCAGAAACAGATTGGTGTCAAACAGAAGCTAGATCATGTCTCTCATCATCCCTCCCTGCCCTTGTTACAGCCCAGCTACCTTTCTCCCCCTCACATTACTCTTCAAGTCCTGTTGTAATATCCACTCTGAAGATCTGGTCCCAACTTAGAAGACTTTTAACTTAAGACTTATCTTGAAGGCCCCATATGTAACAATAATCTCTTACTTCCAGCTACACTAGACTCTGTCTTTGCACATTGGCAAAGGTTAGGCCTGGCCAAATTTCAAGCCAGATTTGTTGTCACAACATCCTTGGCCCTGCCCACAGAGAAAGAGACACACCCCCATCCCTCAGACCTCGTTGTGAACGTGAAAGTATGCTCGATACAATTTCAGGATTACAGATTGGTATTTTACAGTAAAAATGTAATCTAAAATTCCAGGTAAAACAACAAAATCTTTTCTGTTGTTGCAGAGTTGTTGCATAACACTGAGTTTGTCTAGCCTTAATCTGAACCAGGCGTTATCTGGCTACAGTTGGTAGCTACGCTTTGGTAACTTATAGCCGTGTAGTTCGAGCTCACGCGATCTATACGACATAACGTTGCAAGCACGCCCTTCTTCCAAGAACTAGCCGGTGAATAAAGTAACATTATCAATAATACCAATTACCAACCTAGCTACTATTCATTATAGGTAATTACATTTGTCTGGCAAGCAGAAAGTCCATTCATGTTGAAACTTTTGACCTACCTGTACAGTCTGTTTTTAAATTGTTCCTGAAAATCTCACCACCTTCTGAAATTTGAGGGTATAAACATAGTCTATGGTGCTGGACTTCTCTCAGAACAGTTCTTTCTAGGATTGCTACCAACTAAGCATGACCGTTCTGACATTTTTCGAAATAAAAGTTACATACTGCAGCTTTAAGGATCTTTATATCGATGTGCCAATTTTAACAACTTTATACCAAATTTAATTCGCCACGTAATAACTTATTCCGATACCTTCAGGTTCGCCAATTTATTTGTCAAAGCTCTACTTTTCCTGTCTTACCAACAAGATCAGGGTTAGAGGTTGTATTACAGGCTCCTTCCCACCTCAAGGGTCTCATATCTACCATTTCAGATTCAATTCTGTCTTTTAAAAATGTGTCACTTGACAAAATCAGAATGGAGTGGGGGGAGGAACTGGGAGTGGAGATATCAAATAATGCTTGGAAAAATGCGTTGCCTAGAGTGAATGAAAGCACCTCCTGTGCACGTCTTGGTTTTATACAGTTTAAGGTTCGCCACCGTGTCCATTTTAGTAAAGCCAGGCTATCTAAAATATATCCCAATGTAGATAAAACGTGTGATTTACTCAGTTCAAGATTTGACAATGGGGTAAGACAATTTCACTTGCCAAAAGTAACTTACAAGATAATATTTTCTACTTGAAGAAAAAAAGAAAAAGAAAGAATTTTAAGTCTCTCAGACTTTTTCTTGCAGTGACAACTGTACCAGTCCAGACTAGGTCATGTTCTGGTCTTGCCCCAGATTGGTAGACGTTTGGTCTTCTATATTTAAGACCCTTCCATATCTGTCCTCCATTATGAACACCTCCCTAATCTGTGGCCATGTTCCTGCTGCCTTTAAAACTGCCCGTGTAACCCCACTCCTTGGGGTCCCTCTGATGTCAGGAACTACAGTCCTGTATCTCTCTTGCCCTTCCTGTCCAAAACAATTGAACGTGCTGTCCTTAAACAAATGTCTGTTTTTCTCCACCAGAACAACCTGCTCGACCCGCATCAGTCCGGCTTCAGAACCGGCCATGCCACTGAAACTCTCCTGGCCGTGATGGAGGAACTCGCCACTGCTAGAGCCTCCTCCCTCTCCTCTGTTCTGATTCTCCTTGACCTGTCTGCGGCATTCGACACGATCAACCACAAACTCCTGATCTCCACACTCGCTGAGATGGGCATTTCTGGGACTGTCCTCTCTTGGTTTGTATCGTATCTTACTGATAGATCCTACAAAGTCTCCTGGAAGGGTTCCGTCTCTGCTCCCCATCCCGTCTACAGGAGTCCCGCAGGGATCTGTACTGGGTCCTCTGCAGTTCTCTATGTATACTAAGTCTCTTGGTTCAGTAATTAATTCACATGGCTTCTCATACCATAGCTATGCTGATGATACTCAACTCTTCCTCTCTTTCCCTCCCTCTACCCCACAGGTTAAGGAGAGGATATCTGCTTGTCTGACTGACATCTCTGAGTGGATGGCTACCCATCACCTGAAGCTCAACCTTGACAAGACAGAGCTCCTCTTCAAGACCTCCCCACTACATGACCTCTCCATCACCGTTGACGGGACCGTGGTGGCTGCCTCCCGCTCTGCAAGGAACCTGGGGGTGGTCCTGGATGACCGGCTGGACTTCAAAGAGCACATCAGGGTGACGGCACGGTCCTGCAGGTTCCTCCTGTACAACATCAGGAGGATTCGACCGTACCTGACCACCTACTCCACCCAGCTTCTTGTCCAGACCATAGTCACCTCACGCCTGGACTACTGCAACTCCCTGCTCGCAAGCCTACCGGCCTGCGCCATTCTGCCTCTTCAACTGATCCAGAATGCAGCTGCCCGGCTTGTGTTCAACCTCCGGAGATTTTCCCATGTAACCCCCCCTGCTGAGGTCACTCCACTGGCTGCCAGTTGCAGCCAGGATCAGGTTCAAAGTTCTGACCCTGGCCTACACTGCAGCTAATAGGACAGGCCCCGCCTACCTGCAGGACTTAATCCAGAACTATGTTCCTGCTCGGCCACTTCGCTCTTCTACAGCAGGGCGACTCGCCCTTCCCGCCCTCCGAGTCAACGGCTCTCGCTCGTCCCGACTTCGGAGCTTTTCCACCTGAGCTCCTCAGTGGTGGAATGAACTTCCCATTCCCCTACGTTCTACTCAAACCCTGCCTGCGTTCTGTCGAGGCCTGAAGACACACCACTTCAGACTCCACCTTGACTGATATTCTAACCTAGGACCTCATGGTACTAGTTCCCTGTGTTTTCCTGTCTGTTTGTTATAGTTTATAATAGTATTTAGAATAAAAGTGTAGTATAGCTGATTACCCACAGCTTACTGTGAACTACAGTCAACGTTCATTACTAGGGATAGCTGCTACATTATGGGAAGGATGTGCTTTGTCTGTTCTGTAGTGATCTTGATGACGTCTCTGTATGCACTTATTGTACGTCGCTTTGGATAAAAGCATCTGCAAAATGAATGTAATGTAATGTAAAAGACCCTAGCTGAGGCGTTTGACAGGGATATTCAGCCTAATGCTGAAACGGCTATCTTCGGAACTATAGGGTAGACTTATCAGTAACAAATTAGACAGAAGGATGCCATTGCTTTTGCCTCTTTGCTGGCTTGGAAGAGAATCTTACTGGAATGGAAATCTACCAAACCACCCAAACAATCACTTTGGCTCAGTGACCTGATGTCCTTCCTTAAACTTGAGAAAATGAAATTCTCGATCAGGGGGTCGACTAAAAACTCTACCTAGGACCCCATATTGTCACACTTTGAAAAACTAAAGACCCTTCCACAAGATTAATTGATTGATTTGCATAGAAATGGTTTGTCTCACACTTTAAACTGCAGAGAGGTATAGTATTCAATGAGAATATTCACAGCCCGGTATATTTATTGTACTTGTTTTTTATTTCTTTTTATTTATATATTATTATTCGTCTTCCTAAGCCATTTCTTATTTCTACTTTGTTCTATTATTATTGTGTTTATTGATTGACTGATAAATGTACCCATTAATGTTTTTTATCATCTATACTCTGTGAAAAGACAGTATTGGGGTGGGGGTGGGGAAACAAAAAGAGGGGAAAAATATATTAATGACGCTACATATACTGTACATGCCATACATTTCTCGAAATAAAAAAATATCTAAAAAAAATTAAATACCCAGAATGACATGCTGTGCACACTGTGTCCAACCTCATAATGATACGGTATGATATGTATGGTACCAATTAGAATCACAGGGCTTGAATTACCCAATCGCCACTTGTGGCTATATTTTTTATAATTTTTTTCTCAAGGTATTTGCTAAATTTCCTGTGAAATGGTAAATCATAGAGACTTGAAACTTGGCACACATCAAAAATGTATGAAATGAAGAGTGTTTAAAATCACCTCAATCAGCCTCATGGTGGCGCTATAATTGAAATTTCTATTTATTCCCAGTTTTAATGTAATATCTCCAACACATTTGTCCAATTCACACCAGATTTGCTGTGAGTATTCCCTGGAAGCACCTATAATTGCATGCAAAATATCATGCAAGTCCGCCATATTGGATTTTCTGCTAATTTGCATATTATGCAAAATAATTTTTCCCTAAGGCTTTTTTGTTTCTTGACCAATTTGGACCAGACTTGGTACATATCATTAGTGTACCTACCTATACCTGTGAACTATAATCCAACTATATCAGACAATAACTATGGGACCTGTGAGCCAATCAATGTGAGATTGGATGTGCCATATCAAATAAATGGCCACAACTCATTAACCGTTCATCCAATCGTTTGTGAGACACCACTGAGGATGCATGTCAAGGTATGTCCAAATCCATCCACAGGGGCTGCTATCAACCATAAAAAATGTCTTTCTTATTAATGGATGAATACAATTCTGAAAGTGGGATGGCAGGTATGCCACCCGCCAAGTTACGGCTTGGCGGGGCATGCCCCATACCTATACAGCACCGATAGTTTGGGACTTTTCAGGGTTTCCTACAGAAGTAACCACACTGACCACAGACTCTCAGCCCTTAAAAACATTAACTTCTGTATGTTCTGACCTCATGTAACCACACAGTATTCAGATAGAACTTCACACATCCACACAATAAAGCCCCAAACTTCTTCTTGCATACCCAGAGACCCTCACTACCTGCCTGCCTCCGTACCCTCAAAGACTAATTCTCCCCATTGGATAACAACATCGCATACCTGCTCTCCCAAGCTTATCGCCCTATAAAACGCTTCAAACTAATCTGCACACATCACAGAATAACAGACAAAACCGCTATATGGCTTTGTGTATTTCACAAAGCTACTGGTTACAGTTGCTGCCTCTCACACAGAGGATTGGGGGTTCGAGCCCAAGAGGACACAAATTTATTTTCGACAAAAACAATGTACAACTGTTAAATACTTTTCATTTATACCATGGTATGGGTGAATACTCGATTCTGATTGGTCAATGACTGGTCGTTATTCTGTATAACCGGTCAGTCATCCGGGTCACAAGTTTAATCACAGTTCTAAATTAATGCGCTGCCTGCCTGGCCAGCTAGTACTACGCAACCTGGGAATGGCAAACATGACCGGTCAATTCAGAGTCCAAGACGTTCTAGAAAATAAGTGGAACAAATAAAGTGAATTAATAAAGTAAACGAATGTAGCCTACCTACTTTATTTTCCTCAGTGACTAACGTTACTGTAGCCTACGGCAGACGGCTACTTCGCCTCGTAGGTATGCTGCAAATAGTAGGCTAACTTTGGCTACGATAAACTTTTGTCATTGTTTTTCAGATAATGCAAATGCAATACGTGGCGAGGTAACGATATAGCTAGCCATAGTTACATTATCACGGAGTTAGCAAAGCGCTTGGTGTTTATGTGCAATGCGTAGCCTAATCTTTTTTTTTTTACTGCGAGCCATAAATCCGTCTCTAAGGTAGAAGTTAACGTTGCCGTAGCAACAGCATACATCTGATTTATAAAAATCGGTAAACAACATTAATCTACAGATTAAAAAAAGCATTATTTATTCAGTTGGAAATACGAATTTATCATAGTAGGAATTTGCATGTAAATTGACGTCGGCAACACGCTGACTGCTTGTGAATGCAAGCTAGGCTACTTCACAAAGCATGTTAATCTGTAGCCTATAGGCTATATGTAGAAAACTTTTTATCCAGCGAAAGTTCTTCGATAAGTTACATCTAACAAACTCCGTAGTATTTTTTAGATGGTGCCATAGGACATCATGATGCAAATCTGCTACACACTGCGTGACCAAACCATTTTTAAAAAGCAAGACAGAGAGAGGGAGGTAATGTTGAATCTGATTGAGTTATGGTTTCATACAATTTTCTCAAATAATGTCATGACAAAAATAACCAAAATTGGTGCCAATTGTATGTTATAACCGAGAAGGAACTATTTCCCCCCCCGATAGAATCAATTATTTTCAGAACTAACGACGAGAGGGTTTGCATAGCAACGCACTTAAATAGAACTAGTAACGAGAAATAGAATTAGCAACGAGATGTTTTCTGTTCAATTAGAACTACCAACCAGCTGTTTTGCATGACAACGCAAAAACAACAAGCCCAAAGAGCTGCGGAAGTATATTTAAATTTCAGCTGATTAAATCGATAAAAATCTATAAATATGAAAGTAACTATATAATCATTGTTGGTAACCATGGTATAAGCGCAATAATCAACGACGAGGAGTGCGTTACACGGTTTTAACCGCACTCCGCTGAGGCAAGTTTCTTCGCCTCAACGTCGTGCGGTTAAAACCGTGTAATGCACACCTCGTCGTTGATTATTGCTTACTTATTACGTACTGTTATTATTTTCACATTAACAAACTTATTTTTATTGCAAAGGCAAAAGACGTTCCCAATATTAACTGTTCAATGTTTCACTTGTATTTCACTTGTACTACAGCGAAATGGTGAAAGTCAGACGGACACTGACAAATGGCCTATAGCCTACACTGCCTGGCCAAAAAAAAGTCGCTGTTGGACCCGTCATGCATAGTGCCCACTGTACAAGCCTCTGGAGGAAGTGTTATGATCTGGGGTTGCTTCAATTGGTCAGGTCTAGGCTCAGCAACATTATGCAGCAATAAAATTAAGTCAGCTGAGTACCTGAATGTACTGAATGACCAGGTTATACCATCAATGGGCATATTCTAGGACGACAATTCCAAGATTCATCGGGTTCAAATTGTGAAAGAATGGTTCAGGGAGCATGAGGAATCATTTTCACACATGAATTGGCCACCAGAGTCTTGACCTTAACCCCATTGAAAGTTTTTGGGATGTGCTGGAGAAGACTTTACGGAGTGGTTCGACTCTCCCGTCGTCAATACAAGATCTCGGCCAAAAATGTATGCAACTCTGGATGGAAATAAATGTTGTGACGTTGCATAAGGTTGTCGAAACAATGCCACGACGAATGCGCACCGTAATCAAAGCTAAAGGCGGTCCAACAAAATATTAAGAGTGTGCAACTTTTTTTTTGGCCAGGCAGTGTATATAACGTGACTGTATCCCTTTCGTCTTCTGGTTAGCGTCAAGCCTTAGAATGCGAGAGACGTGGGTTTGTACCCCGCCTGGTTGGTACCAAAGTGTAATTTCATTTTGGACTCAAACAGTGTGCACATGTTCTGGTTTTCTCATACAAGACAATTTTTTTATTGCAAAGGCAAAGACACGTTTACAATAGTAACTGTTCACTTGTAGCCTGTTAGTTAAACAATTCAGTCACTGGACATGGCAGTAATGCAATAGGCTAGCTAACGTTATGGGAACAGGTATCCCATGGCCATTTGTCAAACAAAGAAAAAAGTCTCAACGCAGAATATCATCTGGTTAACATCACGTTGTTCCACTAATGTAAAAAGGCTCTGTGTGGAGCCTGCTGTTCTTGTGCCGCGGTCATGTCTAGACTCACTGTGGAAGCCGAAGCTTCAACGCTCGCCTCAGCCAACATTTCTTTATTATGTCTTCGTTCATTTCTTCACTTCAGCTCTGTTCAGTTTAGCCTTTTCACACTTAACACAACGTCACCATAAAATTAACTACTAGGAAAATTAAGAAATATACGATAATATATTAAGAATTGATGATAGCCTACTATAAACTGCAATCACTTAAGAGATCGGACTTATAAACCTCCAATTACCCAAACATATCTGTTTCATGGTTAGTCACTTTAAAAAATTTAAATAGCCTCCGAATATTGCTCTAGTCTATGCTACTCTGCAGACAATGTAGCTTACTGCGAACACTTTTAATTATAATAATAAGAAGAATAATAATCTCTGGAAGGCTACTTTCTTAGTAGTATCTATTGTATTCTTTCTGGCTAAGATTCCTGGGAAATATGCATTGTCCAATTAAGCTTGTTAGCCAACGTTAGTTTTGCCAGAGAAACATCAGTCAGCTGCTAGTCAGGAAGCAGGTACAAGCTAGGCTACTACGAAGTGAATCAATATGCCTTATACATCCATTGCACTACAGAAAACTAAACTATTCATTGTATTTCATTAGACATAAAATACAGCTCATCTACAAACTCGTTTAATGTAATTGTGGGCTATCGGTAATAGGAGAAATGTTCTCATTCTCGTCAGTACAGGGCTTTATTCTTACGCGAATGTCTGCATGCATTTATTTTGAATGCATTTATTCTGTATGCATGTCTCTCTCAATGTCATTATCTTCATGCATTATTCATCATTAGTTAGCTATCAAAAATAAGTGATATCTGATCAAAAACGTCTCTGACGTAAAAAAACCTGTGTTTCTTCATCTTACCATCTCAAGAGAATGTGGTCAATGAAACTGTATGTTCCACATCAAACTGTAAAATGAGAATAATTTATAGTGGAAATACTCTGATTCAGATGAGTTGCAACTTGCACTTAGAAATTAAACAGAAAAATTACTACACTATAGGGCATGTTTGAACAATTGTCTGCATCCAGTGCTTTTGGTCTATGAAAAGCACAGAATGAATAAAATGTATTATTATTATTATTATTATTATTATTATGTATTTATTGATTTATTTATTTGGAATATTTGGATTTCTATCAAAACCTGTGTGGTCGTATAGAGCAGATATCCTATATTGGATACATTCGTAAAAATGCTATATGTACGCTATTTTCTAGGTAAAAATATTACAAATTTTTATCTGCATTTATTTATTCATCCCCCCTTGCTCTATTGTACATGATGTTTCTTGATATAAATGTCTGTGAATTGTAATTAAATCTGTAGCAGCAGTTAACATTTAAAACCTGTACATTTTCTAAAGTAAACTTGCCAACAAATTATAACCATATCCTTTCTGGAATGTAATTATTCATGAACTGTTAAAAACATTCATTGAAATCATATGTTGTTCCATGAGGCACAATCTCTTCACATGCTAAGATGAAGAAACACAGGGCCAAGTTGCATGAAATAATTTAGGAAAGTTTGGATAGCATTGCTTTGGAATAGAGCTAGTTTATTTAGTGAGCTACGACAGGCAATATTGTTAGTTGTAACTTGGCCACATTTTGATATCAATACTTTTAAAGGCAGGCCTAGTTTTTGCAAGTTGGAATTAAGATCTTACAGACAGCGCTCTGTAGGCTACGCATGAGTAACTTGGCTTTTTCTTTTTACGTCGGAGACGTAACTCCGCTGAGGCAACCAGCATAGGCTACAACTGATTTGATTTAAAAAAATAAATAAAATAAATCGGTAAATAACATTAATCTGCAGATTAAAAAAGTTTGTACTTGGCAAATATCTTAGTTACAACAACTTTAATCTAGCAAGACATTTTTGTGGTTAGAGGTGCAGTATTTATTCAGTTTGGAAATGCTAATTTATCATTGTAAGAATTTACCCGTAGGCTAAATTAACGTCAGCAACACGCTGACTGCATGTGAATGCAAGATAGCCTACTTCACAAAGCATGTTAATCTGTATAGGCTATATATAGAAAACTTTATCCAGCAAAATCTCTTATAAAAGTGACATCGAACAAACTCCGTAGTATTTTTCAGATGTTCCCATGCATATCATGATGCAAATCTGAAATGTATTTCCTTAGCTTAGGCTATTTAAAATAGGCTACACTGCGTGATCAAAGCATTTAAAAAAGCTAAGTCTTTAGAACAAAATGAGGGGTTGCATTAAGGGTTATCTATTATATAAACCTGTTTAATCTGTAAAAACTCCAGGTAGTGAAAAATGGCCAAAACCACATAGAGTTCAAGGATGTAAGTAACAACAAAAAAAAAAGTCAAGAAAGCTTTCCTTTAATAAGAACAGGAACACCACTGGTCACATTTTCTTGCCTAGTTTTGTTGCACTTTTCAAAGTAAAATCTCTTGATGATGTTAGATGAGAATCAGATGCATTCAGGTTCAAGCTGAGTATTTATTTCTTACATGATTTTGCATTGCTCCGGTGTGTTTGAGTATGTTAGCTCAGTGTCAAGTTAACATTTGACTTTATTATCTGAAATCTGCTGAAAGTGAGCGAAATTTCTCTTCCGTTCTTTGCGAGGCATTTCGAAGAGTCAGTATGATTTTCGCCATGCGCACAAGCAGGCGCATACATTCCCACTTGAGAGCTGATCAAGGAACATATTACCCATGTCCGTATCTCAGTCAATTGTCAAAACTGACACCAGATCAGCACTTTTGAACATGAGCCAATGACTATCACAGTTTGAATAGGACACTGTAAAAGAAAAAGGTCATAAAATATTTTAACATTGGTGCTTTAAAAAAAATTAGTTTAAGCCCCAGTATTCTGGGGCTCATGTCAACACAGTGCACCCAAGAATACTGGCATGCTTTGGTCTGATGTACACAGTTGGTACACAGTACTTCGGTAGAAAGTAGTTTTAAAAAACACTGTGCACAACAAGGTCTGTGGATGTTTGTGAGTAACCGTGTCATTATATTAAGAAAGAAACGTTGCTGTTGATTTTTTCTAATCACTTTGAGCGCCACAAATTCTGGTCACATTGAGGTCCGTTCTATCAGTGATATCACAGTGAGCTGCAGTGGATAACTAACCAGGGAAATCTAAACGAAACTCTCGGGATGGATAGGTAGCACAATTTGTTTTCATTGAGAAAAACAGAAACTAAAGACCAAACAAACAAAAATTAACAATGTCGCTTCACATGGAGTTGAAAAACAGTACACAATACACTCACAGGGTGTCTGTAGAGACTCTCCATCTTGCCTGGGTACTTGTCAAACTAAGACAAAAAGAAGAAATTTCAATAAACCCATTTTAGCATAACTGGAAAAAACAATCTTCCATTGGATGTACAGTATACTGAATCTATCAATGAGAAAGGCTCAAAACACTTCTGAGTACAAGCAATTTGAAAGCAATTTCAAATAATTCTTCTTAGACAGTCCAATCAATTTAGCACATAATAAACCTTATTCACCATAACTAACACAAGCCGAGACTTACCAGTGGAGATGCTGTGGTAGATGGGGGCAGGAAAGGGGTGAAGTGTTGATGTGTGTGGGTGTGCTGGTGCTGGTGGTTGTGCTGGTGGAACTGAAAGGCCAAAGGGGGGATGGCTGGCTGGGCCTGAGATGCACAGCCAGAAGACCCAGGTCCTGAGCTGGATGCCGAGTGACCCCCTGTTGCAGCTGGAGCTGCAGCCCCGATCACCTGGTTTCCACCTGCGCTCCCTCCTTCCTCTCGCTCTACACTTTGCGAGGTGAGGAAGCGAGAGTTCAGCTCTGTGAGAAAAAAGAAAGGTTACACACCAGCCAAACATTACCAGACCATACAACTAATATCTCTTCTGTCTTTAGTATGAGAAGGGATGGAGCTGATCGATCATCCAAGACTGGTATCGGCAAATTTCCCTGCCATGTGACTGAATCGGCAGTCCCTGAAACCACCGATACTCTTAACCGACCTTGCATGTGCTCTCTGTAATCCAACTGTAAGCCTTGTTTATATAGACCTATGAATCTTGAGATCAAAAAAAACTAAAAACTAAAAAAACATTCAATAAAGAAGACTAGGCAAGCCTAGCTCAGCCAGGACTCCTGTATGCAGCCAGTGGGGAACATTTGACAAGGCATGGTGGATATTGTTCTGGAGCATGCAGGTTGTCCTGCATAAAGGGGTGATGGAGTGCATCTGATCCTCAAAGGTGTGTGTGTGTCAGAGTATGTGAGCAGGAGCGAGTGAGGAGGGGAAGCGAACGGAATTTAATTAGAGTGATGAACACTATTAGGACGTGACCACTCCCAAGCTGCGGTTTATATATTGTGATAAAAATGGACATTGCATTTTTTTGTTTAGATACCACATTAGTTTAGTTCATAAAATATAAATTTATTAATCGTTTTGTTAGCCTATATGGAGAGTTGGAAGTTGTTTTAATGACCTGCTGAAATTTTCTGCACACAGAGAATACACACTGACAGCATTCTCACAAGTTTTTTACTTGCTCAAAAACCATATCAATTAAATAAATGAAAAGGTTAATAGACAAAAAAAAAGAAAAAAGAATTTGAACATTGGTAGACCTACAGTTCTATGAATTAAAACAAATTACGTAGGCTATTAGGTTAATTGCTTTCTCAATATAGGCTGTTTTTCAACATAGGCTAGGCTACTATGTGTCGGTGGTTTTTGGTCGTTTGTTAATTCAATTGTTAAAATGTTAATAGCTCGCCTAGCCTGAGAGACACAAACCCCACCAAACATTTTTGTGCTGAAAAGTCGGTGAAACACCTATAGCGTTCAGCTGAAAAACCGGTTACATTTGGTTGAAAAGTGAAAGTTCTCTATAGCCGACCTGATCGAACGTTAACCTAGTCTGACGATGTCAAAAAGTCTTTCAAGATTTCCACCGCTCTATACATCGAGATTCCGGCTTTTTCTCACTGGGACATTACTTTTTTGGACATAATATCTCATGTACAACTTAGCCGTGATCTTGTCAATCGATGGATGCCATTTTCACCGGATTCCATTCTGTCCTTCGTATTGAGGTCCAGCTATTGCTAATGCTAGCGCAACCTAATGGTATCAGTTAGCGTCCACTACCAAACGCACTGACAATCCACGTTGCACCCAAAGCAAATAATATACCACGACAGACTATCGGGGTGGATTTGAGTGTTCATACCATAATTTGAAGCCAAACTATCGTAGAATCCTTTACTTTGGGCTATCGCCCAATGTTCTCTGTGGAAGGAGCCAATGCGTTGACATGTGGCGGTGGAACAATACTTTGTAACGTTACCTGCGATAGTAGTTCTGACACTGTTGGTATAGCAGCAACAACAATTCCACGTGAGTTGGCGGTAAGCGCAACACAGGGGAAACCCGAAAGAATCAAAGTAGTATTTGTTAGCTAGCATTGATGTAAAATGGTATTTCAGTGCGCATTCCTCGGTCACCGATTTCCAATAGAGCAACAGAGAAAACTGCGGCTTGTTGCAGTTCGCATGGACGTCAACACAACGTGTGAGACTGAGCAAGTTGCTTGTGTGTAGTGATCATTTCACTCAAGACTACATCACAATAAAAAAAGGACAGTTGGACAGACGTTTGCTGAAGGACTGCTGTGCCATGACCTGTTGTTCTCCATACACCAAAAACAACCGACGAGCAGGTAACTATAAATTATTATAAAGTATAGCATGTGTGATCCATCTATTCAGCTTAGCTAGCGAGCTTGCTAGCTAATGTTAATTGCCACGATTGGGAAGTCATGTGAAAGTTAGGAAACGTACCCTGCAAATTGGTAGCCAGTGTGCTTGCGTGTATATGCTATGTTATCCTGTAGTATAATGTTTGTGTTTAGCTGAGTTGTTGTCTGCCAAATGTGTAACTTTACGGAAAAGCGGGCAGTTTTGGCAACAGTGGAGTAGCCATGATATGCTGAGAACATAACCTACAGGCAGGGATTTTCAGCTCTTCCGGTAACGTTTATTGGTCTGTTGCGTTTGAGGTGCAAAACAAATTGATTCAACGATAGTTTGACTTCAAATGATGGTATAAACACTCAAATCCACCCCTGATGTGTTTAAGTGCGTTTGGTAATGGATGCTTACTGATACCATTCGGTTGCACTAGCATTAGCAACAGCTGGACGTCCATACGAAGGACAGCATCGAATCAGCTGAAAATGGTCTCCATCGATTGACAAAAACCTCAACATCTTGCATGCGAACGTGATACTATTACTACCCACAATTCTAAACATAATTGTAGCATAGCTGTGCCTAATCTCACCACTTATTCAGAATGTATGCCTTTAAAAATACATTTTAAAAGAAAGCAAAGGCACAGAGAGAATCATTACATGTCCCATTTTGAAATGTCACTTACTGGCCATCAAATCATTATTGTATTTATGCTAGTTTGTCATTTAAAAAAAAAAAAATTGGATAGATGGTCTGTTCCGCGGTGGTCCCTCTCGCCAGTCCACAAGCCCAAACTCGGCACATAATAAATTCAAATCTGTGGAAATACAGCCACATCCAGAGACTTTTTTCACTTTCTTGAATTAACCCCTACGCCCAGACCCACTCGTGGACAAGCCCCCGGCATTGTGAGATTGCTCATCTTAGACCAGTGGTTCTCAAACTCAGTCCTGGGGGACCACTGTGTATGCTGGTTTTTGTTCCAACTGTAATTACAATCCCAGAATATTAACAAGCTGTTAACTTTTCTTGATTAGGTACTTTTCATCTTAAAGTGATACTGCAGTCAAAACCCGTCTTTTCCCGTTGAAAACCAATGTTTTGGGTTAGATTATGATCATACACCAAAAATCTCATGTTTAGTCAAAATGGGTTTTCTGAGTTTCTGTGTAGGCTTACCAATACGCTGGTTTCCGGGGGGGTCGTGACGTCACAAGATCCTTAACATAAAAATGGGTGGAGTTGAGGTGGTCCTAGGGCGATCTCGGCTGGGCACGTGGTATAAAAGCAGAGACCAACGGTTTTTATTTCCTCTTTGAGACTGAGACCCTTGAACTGCTAACTAGCGAGTTCAAGTTCAAATGCGAATTGCTTTGTATTACTGCTAACGTTAATATTACGACTTATATCGAGCTACATAGACACACCCTTTCACTGCTTGACTGTATGAATATTCATAATATGACTACGTGGCATCATCGTCATATGACCACACCTATTCACAAGATCCAGTTCAAATTGAAGCAGTAAAAAAGGCCTTAGAAAACTCTCTTTAAGAGGGACTATTTACCCTCTGAGTTTGAGTTTGCGAACCACCGACTTCCATTGCTCCTGCAACCAAACTATGAGTGGAAACAGCAAACTCCGTATTATCTTTATTAGTGTATGATACTTGACAGCTATGCCAAATCAGAGTTTCTAAGTGCCACCATTGCCTCACCAGCAATAATACCGATCCAAGCGTGACACATTGGACAATAGCGTCTATCTGGGAGTTCATAAAAATATTTTCACCACCAAAAATTCATATTCTGTCATAGCAAGAAGATAAAGCCAACAATAGCCTCGAACGTATGCCAATACATCTGTGAAAAGCCATCCTCACTCAATAGCAAAATAAACAAGTCAAATTCTAAATATGAAATAAATATACAATCCGGCCATTGGTTTTACCCATAGAGATGTCTGGGACAATCCATTTGAGAAAAAAACACCCCTTTTTAACCCGAGTACACCTTCTGAAAACCCCACGTGTAAAACTCCACGAGCTGTTTGTGCAGCTTTTATGTATTCCGGTTCATTGTGGTTTGATTGA
This sequence comes from Synaphobranchus kaupii, assembly GCA_029718625.1. Lineage (NCBI taxonomy): Eukaryota > Metazoa > Chordata > Actinopteri > Anguilliformes > Synaphobranchidae > Synaphobranchus > Synaphobranchus kaupii. Next base: position 71,621,684 of record CM056379.1, on the reverse strand, counting down.
CAACTTTTATCCACTAGAGGACATTATTGGGATGGCAGGTATGCCAGACTGCCAAACTTGCATGTCAAAACATTAAAACAGAATGCCAAAATATTAACCTCTGTATGTTCTGACCATGTAACCACACAGAATTCTGGTACAACGATACACATCCACACAATAAAGGCGCAAACTTGGGTTATTTTTGCAATTTTTCTTCTTCCTACCGAATTTGTCATCAAAAATTATCCATACCCTCAAACAATAATTCCACCCCAAAAAATGACATCTCATCCGCCAATGACAATGCCTCATCGCACTACTCCGACTCATCAGAATATTGTAGGATACACAGACAAAAGCCCTATATGGCCCGATATGGCCCTATAAGCTGGCGTAGTGGTCAGAGTCTAGGCTTTACATGAGAGATCTGGGTTCAATCCCCAACAGGCAGAGCCATTTTTTCCAAATGGGCTACAAGGGGTCCCACACTTTAGCGGGCACAAACTGGCACCAAAATGAAAAAGTAGCACTGTCGCCTCACAGCAAAAAGGTCCTGGGTTGAAATCCCAGATGGGAGTTTGCATGTTCTCGCACTCCAGTTTCCTCCCACAGTCCAAAAACATGCAGGTTAGGCTAATTGGGGTGGGGGTGTTAACAGGGCGTTGCTGTAAAAGAGCATGTGTGCTCAGTCAACCTACCCTGTATAAATAAAGGTAAATAAATTGTCCATTTGGAAGAGCCATTTGTGACCAAGCTTTAACTTCCTGGCTGATGTCTTGAGATTTTGCTTCAATATATCTTCACAAGGTCCTTTTCTGTTGTTCTGGGATAGATTTGCACGCACGGTTGCGTGGTCCCATGGTGTTTATACTCGCATACTATAATTTGTACAGACGAACGTGGTACATTCAGGCATTTGGAAATTGCTCCCAAGGATGAACCAGACTTGTGGAGGTCCACAATTTTCTTTGGTCTTGCTGATTTCTTTTGATTTTCCCATGATGTCAAGCAAAGAGGCACTGAGTTTGAAGGTAGGCCTTAAAATACATCCACAGGTACACCTCCAATTGACTCAAATAATGTCAATTAGCCTATAAGAAGTTTCTAAAGCCATGACATCATTTTCTGGAATTTTCCAAGTTGTTTAAAAGCACAGTCAACTTAGTGTATGTAAACTTCTGACCCACTGGAATTGTGATAGTGAATTAAAAATGAAATAATCTGTCTGTAAACAATTATAAAAAATACTTGTGTCATGCACAAAGTAGATACTCCTCATCCTAACTGACTTGCCAACAATAAAGTTTGCTAACATGAAATCTGTGAGGTGGTTAAAAATTAGTTTTAATGACTTCAACCTGTAAGTGTAGTCCGCAACCCAGTGCTTGCTATGATTTTGAATAAGTTTGATTATAACTGTTTAAACCATAAATTCATAAAAATATGAAAAAAAATAATAAATTATGTTTAACCTCTGATTTTGCTTTAAACCCTGAACCTTTTTCATTCTTCCACTTCTCTAATTATTGTGGCATGACTCCCCATTATCATGTAACTTTAAACTTTAAAACATTTATAACTGCTCTCCCTATTGAAGTAGCTATCCCCCAATACCTTATATACCTTGCTGCTTATCTGCCCCCAAACCAATTTGCATCTGTATCTTGGACAACTAATGGAAGATTAAAGGAATGTGTCAATACCCTCCCCCGATCTATCATGTGACTGTTTAACATCAGTGAAATGATTTAAGTTGGTAACTGAATGGGGCAAACTGTTGAATACTTGGTTTGAGTCTTGAATAATTTTAGGGAAAAGCTTCATTCACAAACATTATGGTCAAACCACCCTAAGGCATTGTGAGAAGTCAGATCAGTGTCATCAACAATAAGGGTGGGTTGCACCAACAAGCCTTAACTTAATCTAAGATTAGTAGGGAGTGTAGTAAATCCAGGTTTAAAATGAATTAATACAAGATTAAAACTAACCGAGGATGTGTTGCACCACTTAAATTTAATCTTAGATTATTAAATGTAAGATTAAATAATTAAACCCATGTTTAAATGTAGATTTAAACCAGGAATGGCGAGGCTAGGATACTGTAGACCGAAGGATTAATAAAAGCACATGAACAAATAGGTTACAAGTTTAGCTAGGCCTATCTGACATCTTTTCTACTATTTTCAGCCAATGTGATTATAACGATGGAACACGTCGTTGACCTCCCAGTCCCAGCTGTGGACTCTCGCGCTACTACGCGCAGGTTGTGCCCCCACCTCCCAAATGTGCCAGGACAGAAATAACGCACCAGGACATTCTGATATTAGAAAAACAAACTGCAAATTGAGAATGCCAAAATTATGAGGGATGTGTTAAAGCACAACTGAAGTTTGGTAGAACTTTTCTTGGTTTTTCGTATTTTATTTGGAACGTAGATCCGGTAGGTATGCTATGTTCTTGTGCCAGAAACAGCATTAATGCGCCAATGCGTCAGAAACCACTCATTGGTCCAAATTTCCACAGAAGCAAACGTTCCTAGTACTAGTATATATCTATGGTCTGACCTGCCGACATTTTGGTAGTCTTTGCTGGTAGCTTGCTAACAACACTGTAGAAAATAGTACTTTATAAATAATTTTAATTACACAAAAAAACGTACGAGGACTGGTTATTTTTTGTATTGACAGAATCTTTCCCGGTCGTATACGTGCTAGTGGCATTTTGAGACCGTTTTAGCTGCCCCATAGAAGTGAATGGAGAGCGACAAATACCCTATTCTGGATTATCACCCCAGATGAGCACAGAGCAACTAATGAACATATTTTGCCACTATTTGGACTCATATCATGGCCAGGTAACTAAAAAGTACCAAACTTCAGTTGTGCTTTAAAGTTGCAAAGAGAAGTTCTGCTGTTGCAAAAGCAAAAAATGTACTCTAAAAAATGTATTCTGCTATGACTAAAATGCAGAATTTCCATTTGAAGCATTCTATGCTGAAAGCTAGATAGCTTGCATTATTACATCTCCAGTAGCCTATGCCTACATTTGTTTATTTCTGTTTATACCTATCTATTTATTCAATGCACACTGCAGTTATTGAAAAATATGTTATCCTATCATTGTTATTGCTATATGAACTTGTATTCATCTAATGAGTGTGTCTTTGACAATGACGCATAAACAAAATATTTGAGAAGGATAGGACAAATGATAACTAATTAAAATGATTCCCAATTAGGGTCCTCCCCAGAGCTTTTCCATTTGCATTGGCTGCATTGTGCTCCTCCCAGTCCTCATTCTCTGTCTTCATGTGGGCTCCCTTCACCCTCCTCAGGTAGCTCATCACAATGCCTCTTTCCAAAGCTATAGAGCACTGCCACTGCAACTATGATGATCAGAGTTGTTTGAAGTTTTGTGCGGAGCCCATTGTGAAAGCAGAGGAATCTTTTTTTCAGCCTAACTATCGCAGCTGGTGGCAGTAATACTTCTCTATTGTAAAAACGACTTTTTAAATAAATAGGGTTAAGCGAGTTATCGTAGATTGTATCAGAGGGTACCTGCATTCGTTCGTTTATACGCGGATTTTAAACATGGCCGTGCAGATGTATCTCAACCATGTTATGACCCTCGGTTATGAATGTTTCAACTGTTTAGGAGAAATCATGATTTTTTTGTTGTTGTTCGGTTGGTATTTCAAATACTACAGTATCCATGATGCTCAGTGCCTGTACATCACTTCCACCCCACAGAAGAAAAAAGGCTCATTTCGGACAACAGAAGAAAATAATGGCATTTTCTGTCATTAAAAAGGAACACTTTATAACACTCGAGCATCAGTAATTACATTTGATAGTAACTTGTCATCACAGAGAAAGATAAAGTATGATCTCTATCTTTAAAACCATATCAATGACGGACATGTTTGAACCATAGACTGTATGGTTTTGTTTGGAACTCAAACATTTACGGTGAGTCAGTTATTTTCTATGTGTGGTGGGCTCTGGAGGTCCAACTCGTCCCTACAGTCAAGCCGGAAAGTCTGCACACCCCTTTCACCTTCTCCACGTTTTATTACGTTACAGACATATTCTACAATAGATTGAGTTCATTTTTTGTCTCAAAATTCTACACAAAATAGCCCATAATGACAAAGTGAAAACTGGTTTTTAGACATTTGTGCTAATTTATTAAAAATCAAAATGTAAAATATCATATGTACACAAGTGTGCACACCCTTTGATATGACACCCAAAAGTGAGCTGAGGTGCATTTTGTTTCCACTGATACTGCTTGCGATGTTTCTACAACTTAATTGGAGTCCACCTGTGATAAATTCAATTGATTGGACATGATTGGGGATTGCCAACACCTGCCTATATAAGGTCCCACAGTTGACAGTGCATGTCAGAGCAAACTCCAAGCCTTGGGGTCAAAGGAATTATCTGCAGACCTCAGAAACAGGATTGTGTCAAGGCATAGATCTGGAGAAGCGTACGGAAAAATCTCTGCAGCTTTACAGGTCCCAAAGAGCACAGTGGCCACCATCATTCGTAAATGGAAGAAGTTTGGAACCACCAAGAATCTTCCTAGACCTGGCCGTCCGGCCAAACTGAGCAATCGGGGAAGACGGGCCTTGGCCAGGGAGGTGAGCAGGAACCCGAGGGTCACTCTGACAGAGTTCCAGCGTATCCTTGTGGAGATGGGAGAACCTTTCAGAAGATCAACCATCCAGGCAGCACTCCACCAATCAGGCCTTTATGGTAGAGTGGCCAGACGGAAGCCCCTCCTTAGTAAAAGGCCCATCACAGGCCTCTTGGAGTTTGCCAAAAGGCACCTAGAGGACTCTCAAACCATGAGAATCAAGATTCTCTGATCTGATGAAACCAAAATTGAACTTTTTGGCCTGAATACCAAGCGTCACGTCTGGAGGAAACCAGGCACCGCTCATCACCTGGCTAATACCATCCCTACAGTGAAGCATGGCGGTGGCAGCATCATGATGTGGGGATGTTTTTCAGCAGCGGGAACGGGGCGACTAGTCCTGATAGAGGGAAAGATGAATGCAGCTAAGTACACCGCGATCCTTGAAGAAAACCTGCTCCAGAGCGCTCTGGACCTCAGACTGGGGTGAAGGTTTACCTTCCAACATGACAACGACCCGAAGCACACAGCCAAGAGAACAAAGGAGTGGCTTCGGAGAAAGTCTGTGCATGTCCTTGAGTGGCCCAGCCAGAGCCCAGACCTGAATCCAATTGAACATCTGTGGAAAGAGCTGAAAATGGCTGTGTACCGACGCTCCCCATCCAACCTGACGGAGCTTGCAAGGATATGCCAAGAGGAATGGACAAAAATGTCCAGAAACAAGTGTGCCAAGCTCGTAGCTTCTTTCCCAAGACGCCTTGAAGCTGTAATCGCTGCCAAAGGTGCAGCAACCAAGTATTAGGCTAAGGGTGTGTACAGATATCCTATTTTTGTCAGTAAAATAAAATTCCATATTTTCTAAAAACCTGTCTTCACTTCGTCATTATTGGCTATTGTGTGTAGATGTTTGAGGCAAAAAATGAACTCAATCTATTGTAGTATACACTACTCACAAAAAGTTAGGGATATTCGGCTTTCGGGTGAAATTTCAGGATGAACCTAAAATGCACTATAACCTTTACAGGTGAAATTAATTTGACCTTCTCTAAACTTTTGAATGCACATGTCCAACTATTCAATGTTTCAGTACTTTTTGCACAACTTGCTGTTCTCTAACAAGGAGCTGAACGGCAAAATTCACAACAGGTGTTTGATCCATGAATCGACTAATAAATTTCCTGGTTCAATTAGAATTGGTATTTAAACAGTCCTCTTCATCATGCTGTTCACATTTTGACATCATGAGACCAAGACGACACCTAACAATTGATCAACAGTACCTCGCCATTGCGAGGCTTCAAACAGGATGTTCTCAGAGGGAAGTGGCCACTGAGCTTAGAGTGTCACAGAGTGTCATCAGCAGGTTGCAACAGAGATACAGAGAGACTGGAATAGTCACAGAAAGGCATAGAAGTGGACGTCCTTTGGCCACATCCCACACTGATGACCGCTTCATTGTGAACAGTGCCCTGCGGAACCGGATGATGAATGCCACTCAACTCCAGGCACATTTAAGGGAGGTGAGAGGCACCCAAGTGTCACGTCAGACCATTCGAAACCGTTTACATCAGCGTGGTCTGTGTGCTAGACGACCTGCAAGGGTACCTGACCACACCACCAGGCACAGGCGTCATCGTCTTGCATGGGCCAGGGAGCATTTACGCTGGACGAGGGACCAGTGGGCCTCAGTGCTGTTCTTTGATGAAAGTCGATTCACGTTGAGCAGAAATGATGGCCGCCGACGATGTTGGAGACGTCAAGGAGAGCGCTATGCATCAGCCACTGTTGTCACCAGACGACCCTTTGGTGGTGGCGGTGTTACAGTGTGGGCAGGTGTGTCTAGTCAATACAGAACTGCCCTACACTTTGTGAATGGTACAGTGACAAGCCCATACTACCTGAATAACATCATTAATCCAGTCATTGTGCCCCTGCATGAACAACACAGGCCTAATTTCATCTTCATGGACGACAATGCTCCAGCTCATCGAGGTCGCATCATTAGGGAAAGGCTGCTGGAGACTGGGGTACCTCAAATGGAGTGGCCTGCACTTTCTCCAGACCTGAATCCCATAGAAAACCTATGGGATCAGCTGACTCACCGTGTAGAGGCTCGTAACTCTGTACCCCAGAACCTCAATGACCTGAGGGCCGCCCTTCAAGAAGAGTGGGATGCCATGCCTCAGCAGACAATAAGTCGACTTGTGAACAGCATGAGACGTCGTTGTCAAGCTGTAATTGATGCTCAAGGGCACATGACAAGTTATTGAGACATTGACATTTTTGTTGTGGTATACCCACCACTGTTGTTGGCTTTTGTTTCAATAAATTGTTTGAGATGAGGAAATCACCATTGCATGCTTCTACTTAAATGCCCTACTTTCATGATACATATAATATCACTGTAGCGTGAACTTACATTTTCCATAAATTTCACCCGAAAGCCAAATATCCCTAACTTTTTGTGAGTAGTGTAAGTCTGTAACGTAATAAAACGTGGTAATAAGCATCATAATAGCATCATAATAATCAGTGGTAGGCTACTTTCTTTGACAGCAGTATGGTCTTTTCTGATGTGCAATGATTGCTGGGAAATATGCCTGTGTGTGTTGTTAGCTAGTTTTGCCAGTGAAATCTCAATGTCAGACAGCAACTTTCCTAGTCAGGAAGATAGCAGAGAAGTCCAAGCTAAGACGAAGAGAATTAAAATGCCTTAAGTCCATCTCAGTACAGAAAACTGACCAGCAGAAAAGGTAGCCAAGTTGCCGAAGTTGGATGGCCCTTTTAAAATCATTGGATGTCCTTCAAATGAGTGAGCAGACAAAGAGTATATTCAAGGGAATTGGTGTGGAGTTTCTCACCAGCATTGCTGTGCGGACCAAAAATTGTGTTTTTGATTTGTGTAAGCAAAGCCGCCATGCTAAACAGTAAGCATTGATCATGACATTTGAGTAAAGGCATACTGAACTTTGTGAGAACATAATATTGCAGTGTTTCCCCTAGATTTTTTTTCAGGCCGGGCGGTGAAAGTGCGCCATTTTGCGTAGAGGCGGAAACTATAATTACACCCTCATAATAGCGCTGCCATTGAAAATTTTAATTAGGTCTAACGGGAAACCGAAGCTGTTTTGGCAAGGGTTTTTCCCGATGCTATTTTGATCATTCCCGCATTCTGCGGTAAAAATATTGCAGCTACATTAAAAAAAAAAGAATAATATTTTTTTTTTTTAATTTTCATTAAAATTATTTATTTTCCCTCTTGTTCAAGCCGGGCGGCGCCCGGCCAAGATAACGGTAGGGGAAACACTGTATTGTATAGCAACCAGGCGCCGATATGAGTCGCGAATATTACGACTCATATCTGCGCCAGGTAGCTTATGTTCTAACAAAGTTCAGTGTGCCTTTAAGGATAATACGCAAGGGGTTTCTTAACCTCTTCATGCCGAATTTGGTCAATTCTCACCAATTTAGGGGGTGTTCTATTTATTTATCCCTCTGCTCATGACAAACAATTTGCCTCAAGGACCCCTTCCGCTACAAAATTTTAACAATTTGCACGAAACTTGGTATACACGCTCTATACACCATGCTCCATAAAGATAAAGAATTTTAATATGTTTAACGATGGCCGAATGACAAGCCAATGAAAAAAAATGCTAAAATGCAAATAATTCCAAAACAGTTTGACAAAATTATTAATAATTAATATAAAACTTGGTAGGTCTTAAGAGTCAGATCAAGACATCGGCCCTACAGTTGTAACCCAATCGAGCCATGTGGTGGCGCTATTGAGATCCAAATATAAAAAATATTTAAAAATTCACAAAAAATCACTGTTCTTTTGCAGAGATTTCAAACTTGCTATGACAAAGCAGTGACAAAGGGCTTGATTTGGAACATAGATATGAACTACATGGGTCGGGCCCATCTTGAATTGGCTTTTTTATTTTTTTATTTACTCATCTATTAGTTATGTGTTTTTCCTTAACCGATTGGCTCATTCTCATAAATCTTGGCATATAGTTAGAAGGTATCATAGTTATATAGTACGTAAATGCATGTAAAATGCACTTAAAAGCAGAAAGCAGTGATTTGTAAAATCTCTTTTACATATATTTAATTGAAAACAGTAGAAAGAAAAGACATTTCATGTTTTACCTTATCAACTTTATAGATTTTTGTAAATATATGATAATTCCCAATTTGATGCCTGCAACATGTTCCAAAAAAATTGGGACGGGGCAATATGGATGGATCACTTGAAGGGTTGTTTCTCCCAACTTATTTTTCCATAGAGTTCAATAGGAAAATGAGTCAGGAGAAAAACCCTGAAAAGTGATCCATCCATATCTACTGCATATCTGGTAGCAGAAAGATGGCTTGAGGCTCGTTTGAAGGCCCTTGATGACTTACAACCATTTAGCCAACAATGGGTTCCATACTATTCCTGTGTAATTTACAGCTTAATCTAGTCCCACCCTCAAATTCCCAGAGATCCATTCAAATGCATAGAGGTTATAGTATTGCTTGTAAGAGACCTGAAAATAAGAGTCTTTTGATATCCTTTTATACCCAGCCACGATAGCATCACCTGTTTACCTGTGGAATGTTCTCAAACAGGTGTTTTTGACCTCCCCAGTCTTTATTTTGCCCATTTTTACAATGAAGGGATGTTGGTATAGTTTTATTTATAAAGTAAACAGAGGAAATGCTTTGCGGTATGTAGCCTATATTAAGGTTGAGAGGAAGTAAAACGTGATGTTCACGGCTAACGTTAGCCATCTCCAGTCAGTAACTTAACGTTAGCTAGTACGTACTTTTATGACCTCACTACTGCGTTTTATTCAACTACAGTTATAGCTAACATTAAATTTCACATTTTCAAGGGTGTGCTTTCTTGATGCTACAGTAAAGATTTAAATTTTAAGTTGGAGCTTTGCTTTTATTGAGTGCAATACAATACTGTAGCGACAGGGGTGGTAACATTAATCACATTCGCTCCAGATTCTATTAAATATTATTTGAAACATTCAAACATTTTTTACATAGTCCATTGTCACAAAGCATGGTTACAGAGACCGGGCCTCAATGAATTACTCTACCATTTTTACTGTACCAAATGTCAACAATAAAGTAAATTGTGTATCCAACATGTACTGTGTTGTGTTTCCTTGGTAAGTTACAATATTTGATAAGTTCAATAATAAATTGATATGTAATTTGGCTGAAAATAGCATAGCCTATTCGTTTTTTTAAGTAAAATCTGGTTCCCCTTATAGAATTAGTGATATTAATCTGATTTAAAAATCGTAGGTTACTTATTTTATGTATGCTGTATGGTACTCCCAAAAGTAAGAGAGACTATTTCAAGAGAATTCATGGGATTTAAACTTTCAGATGTTTTACAGACGAGATTTAAATTCAAAACTGACTGTGTAGGCTACTTTTTAGTCCGACCAGATCGAAACCATTGAGCAGTTTTATTTATGCCACTCAATCGAAATGGCTCTGGGTAGACAGTCGTGAATAGCTATCATTAAAAATGATATACCGTCTTACCAATCGATTGATATTTTCCTTTATATGGAAGGCTTGCCAGGGAACACCGGATTTAATCAATTTGCTAATTTTATTGGGTAAACATCACATTTCCATTTGCAAATGGAGAGGGATCAAGCCAAATTTCAAATTTTTTAAATGACTTAGCCTACTTTGTCAATTAGCCTATTTTAAATCCATGAGGTGTTAAGACAATGAAGAAAAAGAACAAGAAAATAATAAAATAATGTAATAATGTAAAATAAAAATGTCTCTTGGCCTTTTATTCTAATTGATTGTCATGCTTGTGCAAATATTTGATAATAAAAAGCTTTTAAAAATAAGTCGGCTTATTTTCCGCTTGTAGCATGTGACACTATTGTTTGCTTTCAGATAGCCTACCTGCATTCTCTGTAAAAAAAGTTTGGCTGAATATTGAACATTCCAAATCTTCGCTTTCAGCTCGGAAACACTTAGGGAAAGTACGCCAAGAAAACTTCTGGTGGATTGTAAATATACTTGCGTGCTTGCATACTTGAGTTTACTAAAAAGTATACAATTTTAGACACAGCCGTACTTCGTTTTTCGGTCCTCCCAAGTATGCTAAGAAAACGTATGCATGCTTGCATATCTGGGTTTGGGACGCACTTGATCTCATGACCGCTTACTTCCGCACTCACACAAGTATGTAATTTGAGACACAGCCAGGAAAACCAAGGCGAAAAATAACCACAGATTCTTGGTAAGGGCATGTTTAGATTCATAACCAACGGTAAGGTTACGACTTTCATGCTTTTTCTTGTTGCTGTGATAGTATATGATTTTTTGTTGGTAAAAGAAAAACTATAATCAACTCTCAAATATGTTTAGATGTCTGCTATTTTACACATGGTCGGCTCCTTTGTAGACAACAGTGGAGCAGCATAGCATGACACTATTATGAATTACAAGCCAATGGTAGCACGTAGAAACGTCATTTTGCTCGCAGATAGAATAACAGGTACCGATTATGGTGAATTGCGATTTTTGGTGATAACATCAGTATTTTAGTTGTACTAGCCATACATTTCTGATGTTTGCAAAAGTGTAAACACCGGCGTCTACACCACTAGGGGGCCTGAGCAAACAGGTAAAATTTGATGACTATTTAAGTTTCTCCTCTCATTTAAACACAAGAACACATTTACTACTGGAAACATTGTTAGACGAATGCGGTCACCACAAACTTGGAGGGTTAAATATACAGTGCCCTCCACTATTATTGGCATCCCTGGTAAAGATGAGTAAAAAGGGTTATAAAAAATTCATGTGGTGAATTATCTTAATCTCACACTGAAAAAATTAGAAAAATTCAACCTTTTTGTGATTCACATATTTGACTGATCCACTGTTTTAAGTGTCTCTCCAGTACATACGTGAGCAGGGCACATATTAGCTGATAACAAGGTGTGTCTGTAAGATGCATTTTGATGCAAGTTTTCACTTGATCATTTTTTTCCGCGCAACTTTTTTTGGGGGGAAAAAGGGCAATTTATGTAAATTGCCCTTTTTCCCCCCAAAAAAAGTTCCGCGGAAAACTTGTGGATCAGTCAAATATGTGAATCACAAATAGCCTGAGCCAAGCAGAATTTGGGAGATAATGACATTTGCGTGTGATTATCTCAACTCTAAATCTGGCCCTGAGAGTGGTTATTTCAATAAATAATTATAATCCTTAAATCTTCTCGCAATTTATACAGCATAAAAGATTAAGTTCTAATAAAAGAAATGGGTATCACATCGGCCAATCTTTAAAAAAAAAAAAGATCGGTATTGGGCCACAAAAATCCTGATTAGCGCATCCCTAAATATTAGTATTAATTTAGTACAGAGCATGATTTACAATCACATCACCACAGTGAATCACATTAAGAATTTTCAAAGACACACACACACACACACACACACACACACACACACACACACACACACACGAAAGACAATGCTCTTAGAGATCAGACAAAGACGGACCACTGGTTGATATTGACACTTGGAAGCTAACAGTGCAGTGGTGTGCACCTGTCAGGGCAGCAGCAGTCGAGGAGGCCATGCCTGTGGTTGGGTGTGAAGGGACCTGCAGGAGAGGTGGTGGAGGGGGCAAGCCTGGGGATGGGTTGAAGATGGCCCCTGAGCTGGGATGGGATGGAGGCCGCATTGAGCTCGGAAAGCCAGGACCACACCCTAGGGACAAGGTTATATTCATAGAAGGCGTGGGGGGGCGCAGAGATGAAGATGAGGCAGAAGAGGAGGATGGGAGCTTGGCCGAGGAACTGTTCCTAAAAATGGAGAGAATATGTTACTTTAAGAAGTCATAAAAATTTTTATACCACCAATATATTAAAATCCCTTATGAGAATATATTTTTGTCTTTTTTGCTGGGATGTATATTTTAATGTCAGGGCTCGATGTTCAGGATTTATCAGGCGAGTAGGTCAGCGTTCTACTTGCCCCAAGTACATTTCCACTGGCCTAGCTGGAAAAATAAATATAACCACTTTTTAAAGGAGATTATACAGACTATTCACATTGAAGTGTCAAAAAGCCAATTTACAGCACTGGTTTTAAAAAAAATGTAGTCCTTTATTAAATATGAAAATCTTTCAATCACAAGCTTCATCTTTGGAGCAGTTTCAAATAATCAGATGCGAAATGTTGGAATTTGTGGACGACTTCTTTGATTGGGGATTTATAGCAGTAATAATATTAGCTAATATCTAATAGCTAATATCTAGTTGGTTAATTCTCTCAGTTTCTGAGCTTGCTAGCAATAAATAAAGGTAGATGAGTTGGCTAGATGGCTACCGTTATCGTTTTAATGTTACTTCAGTAAATAAATAGCTGTTATCTTACGAGTAAGTACATCAAACCGATTGAGATGTTAGTCGGTACAAATATTAATGAATGATCAAGCTGTAAGGTTAGTTATTGGTGAACAAGTTTCAGTAGAGAAAGGACAACTGTAATGTTAGTTATTTATAAGAAAGCGTCAGTACAAATTTTAATGAATGATCAAGCTGTAACATTAGTTATTGATAAGTAAGCATCGGTAGAGAAACGATTAAGTTGTAGCGTAGGTTCCAGGATGGTGAAAACATCTTTCTCTTTGCTTCAGAGCCATGATCACAAGTTACACTACGTATACAATTCCTAAAAGTAACATCCAATGGGATCGGCAGAATGCAGTGATGGATTAGAGGGCAGAATAAGACCCGGATAGGACTCATTTAGGGTACTGGCCTGATTGGGCAAGTGACAGATCAATCAACTGGCCAGGACCCAATCTCATAGTTGCCCCGGGCCAGCGGGCACTCCTTATTGTCGAGCCCTGAATGTAAATGCACCAAATGTACTTGTATGACTCTTAATTATTTTATATCAATACACCAACACTACTAAAATGAGCACTTTTCAAAATTAATATGACATTAACTAAGGTGTCAAGTATAGCACATGTAAAGTAAAACATGTAAACATCGGTACAGAACACAAGGCTTTATAACGGGTATTCAAGTACTGGCTTTAGAGTCACTGACCTGTTGGTGAGGCCAATGGTGAAATGAGTCTGAGGGGGTCCAGGGTAGGTGAGAAAGGGCTTGGGCTTGGGCTGTGGTGGACTTTGCGCACAGTGTTGAAAACGGCCATCACTGTTGAGCTGACCAGATACTGTAGCAGTAGCAGAGGTGCGGGTGACATAGGTGGGTGAAGAGGCGGACGTAGAATAGGAGAAAGAGCACAACAAGGAATCTGGGTGCAGTGGCTCCAGGCTTCTCTCCTGGCTTCGCTGAAGGCCTGAAATGCGGGGTGTTACCGAGAGCCGAGGAAGGCCATAGAGAGAAGGTGAGGGCGGGTGGCTTTTGGTCACAGAGGAACCCATGCTCACAGGACCAGACTCCAACACTGCAAAGAAGACCGATGTTTTGGTCAGAGGAACCCATGCTCACAGGACCAGACTCCAACACTGCAAAGAAGACCGATGAGAAGTGGCACTTGAGCCAGACAGGTGAAACTCGAACCAGAAAGCACTATCTACAGCCCAGATGATGCACTATGCTATAAATTCTATGCCAATTCTATAAAATGATCACTACAATCCTCTTCCTGCTCCTCTCCAATGTACTAAAAAGAAAATTGACCATGTTTGATCATTCCTTGATATGTTTCACCAAGTCTTCAAAGTAAGGATGTATTTCTACTGCATAAAAGCGTTAAAGGGGTGACAAATGTAAAAATATGAAACACAGTTTAACACACATGGGGTTGCTGCAGAACTTCAGCAGGGTGAGTTATAAATCCACTCCTAAGGTCAGAATTGTTTTTGAAAAGTGATACAAAAACATTGACTGGTCATTGATTGGTATCCTAAACAATACAATTTTAAAGATTATCCCATTTTATTTGAAGTATCTTCCAAATGTGTGTTAACAAATGGAGAAGTCCTACACTCCTAACATCTGAACAAGATCCCATAGCACTAGATCAATGTCAAATTTGTGTCTGCTGTTCTCCGGAAAGCTCTCTGGGTGTACTGGATGAAACCTGCGGTATAAATAGTTTTATGATGTGTGAAAATATCAAATGAATAAGATGTGATGACATCAGCTCTTCACTTGTAGCCTAATATACATATTATGCAGTGTTGTTAACTGAGTACCGTATTCCACTTCAACATAAATATTCAGAGTTATATGCTGTTCAGTATATGCAACATTGCTGCACTCCTAATCTTACAAGAGAATTGGACAATCTGCACATTTCAGAATGAGCACGTTCCACGATCACAACATTAATGGCGTTTACTGGGTGTAGAACTTAAGCCTGTGCACATGCACACATTTACACCATTGGTACTCTAGGGAGACACATACTTCTATTGTCATGGTTTGGTCAACCCCCCACTTTCACTGTAACATTAACTTGTTTGGCATTGAGGGTTTAATTGACTTTGAATCCGAAGAGGAGAACACATGATCGGAGAAAAAAATAAAAATCACTTTTACCTTTCCTGGTGCTGACTGTGAATGTTGGCTCCATCTCATTATTCGAAACCTAGAACACAAAGGAAAAACAGAGTAATTAACAAAATCCATATACAGTTGAAGTCAAAAGTTTACATAAACCTAAACCTGAGGACACATTACACGATTCTTTAGCCCGATTTGGCAACGATTTGCGATTGGGCAGAGTCTGTGGTAGTCCAGGGAAATCCAGGCTAGTTGCGCTGTAAAGTCGCAGCTGTAATCACTGTGTGTGGGAGTGAAAGACTGTTGTCTGTCTCCTACGATCCCAGTCAGGAACGCCACAATTTTATCAAACATGTTTGATTTTATCGGGGTTAGTCTGTGCGTAATCTTGTGGTTTGCGCTGGCCAAAGACTGAAATCGCAAAAAGTGAGTTTGCAACAGAGGAAGGAAGAGGTGGAAAAATACGGAAGTAAACATCAAATCCAATGTGCGGGATGGCTGAGCTGAATAAACATGTTTTTTGGAATACTAAAAATGAAGAGCGACTTGTCGATTTGTGGCAGAAACATGTGTGTCTGTCTGTACAATGTCAACTCTGCAAGTTACTGACAAAGTTGCAAGCTGTATGGGCTCCATGTTTGTTTTGGTTTCAAAATATCGGAAAAAAGACACTCTCGCGAATGCAGGTCAACCACGAGAAATCACGTTCATGCGAGAGAACTGCATCTGTCTGCACCAATTCTCTGTCGTTTAGATTTGTGCTCCTCGAAAAACAGCCGTCATTATGTGTGTGTGACACAAGAGACTGAAAATCTGCATATGACAGTTGTTAAATGTGCGCTACTCATTTTTTTCATTGTCGCTTACGATTGGAAAAGTCGTGTAATGTCGCCCCAGCTTTAGCCAAATCCATTTAAACTCAGTTTTTCACAATTCCTGACCTTTAATCCTACTAAACATTTCCTGTCTTAGGTCAGTTAGGATCACAACCTTATTTTAAGAATGTGAAATGTCAGAATAATAGTAGAGAGAATGATTGATTTCAGCTTTTATTTCTTACATAACCTTCCCAGTGGGTCAGAAGTTTACATTTGAATGGATCTCTATGAGAATTGGGGGGTGGGTCTAGATTTAGCTGTAAATTATGCTGGAACAGTATAGAATACATGGTTGGTAAAATGGCTGTAAGTCACCAAGGGTCTGAGGTATCAAACGAGCCTCAAACCATCACTCTGCTGCCAGATATGCAGTAGATATGGATGGATCACTTTAAGGGTTGTTTCTCAAAGACAAATTTTCCTATTGAACTGTATGGAAAAATAAGTCAGGAGAAGAAACCCTTCAAGTTATCCATCCATATCTACTGTATTTCTGGCAGCTGAGTGATGGTTTAAGGCTTGTTCGATACATCAGACCCTTGATGACCAGAGAGGTTATAGTACCGCTTGTAGGAGTACAGAAAATAAGATATCAAGAGTCTTTTGATGTTATTGGGTCACAGACATCAGGAAGTCATGGCATGCAAAGGATATGCGACCAAATATAAAAAATTATTACTTTATTCGATACATAAATGCAGGGGTGCCAACAATTGTGGCACACGTGGTTTTGTTAAAAATAATAATTTCTTGATGAGGGATGTTTTTTTCTCATAATTCACTTCACTCAAAGGTTGGATTTTTCTCATTTTTTCAGTGTGAGATTAAGCTAATTCACCAAACGGTGAATTTTTTTATAACCCTTTTTACTCATCTTTACCAGGGGTGCCAATAATAGTGGAGGGCACAGTATATATATATATATATATATATATATATATATATATATATATATAATTTTTTTTTTTACCATTTCCAGTTCAATGTCTATGATTGTACGTATATCCCAAAAAATGTCCTACTGAACAGTAGGGTCCAGCGAAATTGATATTTTGATGAAATGATATTCATATTCAAAAATATTCATTATAGTTAGTCTGAAAATTAGCTCTGTGCTCCTCTGCTCCGGGTCTCAATCAGGAATCGGTCTGCTCAGTTCTTTAGTCTGCTCTGTGGTTTTTGGGTAAATAATAACAATAAAAAATAAAAAAAATTATATATACATGTAAAAATATGATACTGGAGAGATTTTTTAAAGTGATTTTCATTTGTTTACCAAAGTGTCTTGTGTTTACTTTATGGGAAAGTTTTACTTGTATGTGGTACTTCATATAATAATAATAATAATACATAACATAAACTCATGGGCCAGCCTTTCTTGAACTGTTGTAAATTTAAACTTTGTTTTCGATTTTTACCTATTAATAGGACATGAAAATTTGACATTTTTTACACTGTCATAATTGATGTGGAAATATATACCTATCCTAATGGCCTACATTTCTTCCAACCAAATATTTTTGAAAATGTTTGATATGCCTTTCTAAACCCCACTTTGCTTAGTGAAAGCTGTCGCTCGTATTCATATGGGAGAGCAAAATTAATCAGGCTCATGTACATAATTCATTGTGTCCTGAGAGTTACGTACACAAGATGCCATCGGCAATCATGAAAAATAAATATATATCGGATCGATCTTTGTTTGTTTCTGTCATGCATAAGCCAAGTAAAAAAATATATGTGCCCAAATTCATACACTCCACGATACTTTAAAACAAGGGGAATATATAGTGCTGACTTTCTTTCCGTGTCCCAATCGTTACGTACATAAGCATGAATCGTTTACCCACGTGTTTCATGGCTGGTGGATTGGTCAACCTAAAAAAAAAAGAGCATTACTGTCTGGTACGAAACTACTAAGAATCGCTTTGTTTCAATTGCTGCCAACGCTACAGGAGCCTGATAACCTTGCGTGTCCAAGCTTCCTCACGCGATTACGTACCTAAGCCGTTCACGCTTTACCTCGCACCAGTTTATCAAAATCGTCCAAATCAAAGCATTTACACAGCCATCGTGTTATAATCGTGTCCGCATATTGAAAGGTAGGATTTTATTTGTATTTTAAATGTATTTTGGGAGATATATTTTGATGATCGATCATGTTTCACTCAAATTTTGTATGCGATGTTAGGCTCACTTAGCGCTGTGCACCAAGTTTCGTGCATTGTTTAAAAAGCCCACAGTTGAGAGGGGAACATTGCTCTAAAGTGAAGAGTGAATGAGTTTTTGATGTACTGCATGCAGAAATTAAACTAAAATTAATCTTTTCTTGCATTGATTACGTACGTAACGATGTCCTCTAATCAACCGGGTATTACACAGACATAAATAGATTAGAGCTTCAAAGTCCAGTTTCATTGTGGACCGCCTCGGATGGGGTATGTATCTACACTTTAATGAATTAGAAAAAATAAGTTATACTTTTGCACTCATGTGTCATTGAGACACCATATTACATACGTTAACACTACTGTGGTAAATTTTATATGACCTGAAAAGACTATTTCCGGTTATTGAACTACTTCTTTCTTTTTGATAGAGTCAGAGAGTTGTCAAACTTGTAAATAAATGTGTTTGCATTGGTTTTTGCAACAATTAATTTTTTGGTGTCTGTGTCACGTTTATGTGTCCCAGTATCATATTTTTTTTAATGGTCGTTGGGTTTGGGTCATTTTAATGACTTCAAAAGTAGACTAGATAAATCAACATTAAAAATACAATACTCAAGGACCCTACTGAAAAGTACTGCACAATGATATAGTGGAGGAATTGACCCACCTTATCGCCTGACTCGCTCTCCAAATCGCACTGAAATAAAAAGTATGAAAGATATGAAAAAGCTGGATTTTCACTACTCGCCCCCATTTTCCAGCAAGATAGTCCTATTAATTCTAGTCAGATTATAAGTCTTCCTAAGACTCAACTGAGGTACACAGACACTTACAATGTAGCCAGTTTCCAGAAAGACGTTTCTGGCAGCCTGAAAATCACAGAAAAACTGGGTTAATTAAGAAATAATTAAGAAATGATTAAGAAATAATTTCCTGTAAAGATCCAAGTCTCTCTAATGGGGGAAATTTACACAGTTCAGTTCATTACATATGGGCACTGTACAAAACTTATTTCTACTAAAGGATTGTTACATCGGTCAAATTAAAATATTTAAGGCAGGTTTTTGCAAGATGGCTTCAGTGCACTTTTTGCCTGATAAGCACTAGGGCTGGGCGAAATAACGATAGTATCGGATATCGACAATGATTTACAGCTATCACAATGGGAGCTGGATATTGTGATTTACAGACAATGTCTACTTCGCTTCCAACTGCAGGCGCTGCACTTTACAAGAACATAGTCCAGCACAGAGGAATGCACAATCAAGAGCCAAAAATGCATTCCTTGGCAATAACCTGTTCAAGCAAAACAAACTTGGGCTAAAGTAGACTTGTACCATTGGAGACTATTGTCAAAAAAAGACAAGGCGGCCTCAATTTGTCGCTTCATTGCTCACTCATCCCTCATTATTTAGGTGTTCTAGCACCTAGTTCTTTAAAAATAACCCCTGAAGTTATTTAAAAGGTCTTTCCTTTGGCAACTTCCTTTACTTAATGACCGTTGCATGCACAACATTTGGCAGTGCCGGCAATAAAGCCTCCAACAGACCATTTATATTCATACCTACAGCCTGCTGATAAAAAAACATACATCATAGACTTTGGTGCATGACTACGCAATAACAAGAAACTAGAAAAATATTAGGAGGTTCAGGTGTAATAAGTTATAAGCTAAATATTATATCATAACATGGGTCCACCAATAAAGAAATATATAAAAGCGAAATTTTGAAAACAGGCTATTTATAAAAACTAATAAATCAAGGGTTGTGGTGTTCACATGTGCATTTTTCTTTAAAAGATTTTTGTCTCATCGAAAAAGTCAATGCTTCATGTCAACAGAAAAAAATCAAATAAAATAGCAGTACAAATAAAACTGTATTTACAGTGCCCTCCACTATTATTGGCACCCCTGGTAAAGATGAGTAAAAAAGGTTATAAAAAAAATTCACCGTTTGGTGAATTAGCTTAATCTCACACTGAAAAAATGAGGAAAATACAGGCGCTGCGGTAATTGGCGGCTGCTCCCTAGTGGGGGTAGGGGCTTGGAGACAATCGCTGCGCACATAACGGCCCTGGGTGAGTTGGAATCACGGTCAGGAGCACGAGGAGTCGCGCCTTGAAGAGGACGTGGCGTCCTCCTTCCTACAACCGGCTGATGGGGTTGCGTAGCGGTGATTCTCTAACGGTTGCTACACGGGGGGACTTCTCCTGACTCATTTTCCTATAGAACTCTATGGGGAAATAAGTCAGGAGAAGAAACCCATAAAGTGATCCGTCCATATCAACTCCATATCTGGCCGTAGAGTAATGGTTTGGGGCTTGTTTGATACCTTAGACCCTTGATGACTTACATCCATTTCGCCAGTCATGTGTTCCATACTGTACCAGTGTAATTTACAGCTGAATCTAGTCTCACCCCCCAATTCCCATAGAGATCCATTCAAATGCAGAGAGGTTATAGTATCGCTTGAAAATAAGATAGTCTTTTGATGTTGATGGGTCACAGACTTCAGGAAGTAACAGCATGCAAAGGTTATGTGACCAAATATGAAATATGATACTTTAAAAATGAAAGCAAAGGGTTTGAATACTTATGCACGAGACTTCAGTTTTAGATTTTTAATACATTTGCAAAAATGTCTAAACATGTTTTCACTTTGTCTTTATGGATTATTGAGTGTAGATTGATGGACAAAAAAGGCAATTTTATCCATTTAAAATGAAATCTACAATAAAGTGTGCAAAAAGTGAAGGGGGTTGACTAATTTTGAGTGCAACTGTATATATATATATATATATTATTGGAATATTTACCATTGTCCTTTCTGTACCTGTTACAGACCACACAAACACCCATACGCTCCTTCCTACCTGTACCTATCCCACCCCAACTGCTAGCCCAAAGGCCCTGTTTTCTGTGCTGTGTGCAATAATTATTTCAAGTAAATCATTGACGGTCCCTAAGTCTCCATGTGTTCTTATCACCCACCCATCAAGATACAGTCCAGTCATCCACGTAGCCCTAGTCTACAGTGACAGAAATGTTCAGTGCCACAGACATTTTCAAACAGTCTCACTTTGAATGTTTAAACTTTAAAGATTTTTGTGTGTCAATACACCAGCAAACAACCAATATCAATTTCACATCGTTTCAATGAACAATAAGGGAATGAACGCATACACAGCCTTCTAGAATTGAATCTTGGCATTTGTTGAGCTTGGATGCAGCCGTGTGATGAAACGCAAGTGACGTACTCGAAGACAATTAAAACCTAATATGTGTCGCTGACCCAGTGCTAACATAAGGTAAAATTGGTATACTTAATTAAGAAATGCTTAAAGGCCATGATACATAGGCAATGTTTTTAGGCAATGTAGATGGGCAATATTGCCTGCAATAAGGATGGAGATAAGTAAATGGGACAAAAATCACATGGAAACATGGTGGGTTCTAAGAAAATAAAGTATGGTGAAAAAATACTGTCACATTTGTGAGCACAATTGCCCATTTTCACTACCTCAAGTTGCCTGTGTATGACCTTAATGATTGTGAAGGCAATGGCAATGGCCTTTAATGGAATTAAAGATCCCAGCCACTTCTCAAGATCCCTGTTGTCGGAAACAAATAAAGTTATGAATTAATACTGACAAACTAACTGCTCTGGTCTAAGTGTATAATTTATTGTGTTCGTCTGTAAACTCGGCACTCTTGAAAAAGAGGGCTCTGATCCATCAATGTGTCTCCGAGTACTAAATAAACATAAATAAATACATTTTAAGAGGACAATCAGAAAAATTTGTTTGTTTTTCCTTGTATGAACTGCAACCTGTGTTTACAATAATTGTCATGTCAATCTGATTTGAAAGGTTCTGTCAAAGGAGTTATAAAGCCTTAAACAGAGCACCCTCTGAATAGATGAGAATTTACAAAATTTGCCATCTGCGCAAAGGGGTTAAATACAATTCATTTGCAGAACAAAAAAAGCAAAACCCATACACCTCTGAGACATTTCCCATAGACCCACCAACCACCACTGTTTTTTTTTTTTTTCCCCCCCCCACCGTTTTACGATAGCCGAGTCGGACATTGTCAGGAAGCTGGAATTTCAGGATTACCGATTGTGTCTGCTTTTGCTAGGTGGAAGTCAAGGAAGACGAGGCTAAGATGCATTTTATTTATATGAAAACAAGGCGGCAGCACTGCAAAACGTACAGGTTACGGATGTAACCCTGGTTGTATGAATACGGTCAACAAACATGCCATGGTATGGGTCAGGCCGCCCGGCCTCTTTTGCCAACTTGAGGGCACTTGCCATCCTGAGGGCGCAAGGTTCCCCGCCTGACCATGCAGCGTGGCGTGTTGACCCTATTCATACAAACAGGGTTACATCCGTAATCCGTACGTTCCATTCAAGGGGCCAAGACAGGGCTTTCGTTCTGAAGCTCACTTCCTGGTGCTGTTGCTCACTAGCGCCACTGCGGTTGGCTCCAGTATAGGTCTTTCCCCATGTAAGTCAATGGCAGCAATGTGGTCAAAATACTCAGTCAATAATTTTTTTACACAAAGAAATGTAATTGCAATAGGTGCCTTTCCTTCATCTAATGCCTGTGCATGTGCTGATTTTTTTAAATATTGTGTCGTTTGGACAGGGTATTAACATTTGTTCAGGACCAATCAGAGGGACAGGTTGAGTCCTGTGATCACTGGCATAGATAGGTTCTATATTTGTTCTCACTGCCAGGACCAATCAGAGGGACAGGTTGAGTCCTCTTCGGCTCCACGGAGCAGGCGCAGTTTGTACAACGGGCGGCGAAAAAGACTTCCGAGCTTCAATTCAGTTTTTACGAGGCCGTGGAAAGGCAATGGGTGACGTCACAGTGGCTTTGTCCATATTTTTATACAGTCGGTTCCATTTCATATCAGCAGGGTTCCTACACATCTTACATTTTAAAATTCCATACTTTTCCAGATTTCTCAGTAGATTTTTCAGACCATATTTGACGTCAAAGTACTAATAGCTTGTTAATTATGGAAATAAATAATTTCAAAATCCAACTGACAGTGGGGTGCAAAGATTTGGGCACCCTTTACAATTAATATCGAAGTGAACAGAAGCTAACCTGACCTCTAAATGGTACAAAAAATAGAATCAATAGTAGATGGTTCACTTCCACCAACAAGGAAAAGGCAAAAAAAACTTTTGAAACAACATTTCAAACTATCCATTTCCGCTGTCAGAAACATTATCAGAAAATAGAAAAAAGATAAATGGACCAGTTGAAATCAAGGCACGGTCTGGAAGACCAAGACAAATAGAATGGCCTGAAACCACATGAGAAATGCTCAGAAAAACCCACACATCACTGCAAAAGAGCTGTAAAAAAAGAGTAGCAGACACAGGTCTAGTTGTTCACAGGACAACAATGCAAAGTACTTTAAACAACAGATCTACATGGCAGAGTTCCCAGAAAGAAGCCTTCTCTACATTACATTACATTACAGGCATTTAGCAGACGCTCTTATCCAGAGCGACTTACACAACTTTTTTTGCATTGTTTACATATTATCCATTTATACAGCTGGATATATACTGAAGCGATTCAGGTTAAGTACCTTGCTCAAGGGTACAACGGCAGTGTCCTACCTGGGAATCGAACCTGCAACTTTTCGGTTACAAGGCCGGTTCCTTAACCATTATACTATACTGCCGCCACACTCTACGACCTCAACACAAAATTAAGCGTCTAAACTTTGTAAAATAAAACCTTGAGAAGCCTGAAGCCTTTTGGTACAATGTGCTTTGAACTGGCGAAACCAAAGTGAAACCTTTTGGCCACAACCAAAGAAGGCATGTTTGGAAAAAAAGGAGGAAGCATTTGTAGAGAACAACACCTTGCCAACTGTTAAGCATGGAGGTGGATCCATTATGATTTGGGGTTGTGTGGCAGCGGGGGCACAGGAAATATTGTGCGGGTGGAAGGAAGAATGGATTCCACCAAACATCAAGAAATTATAGAGGCTAATGTTCGATAGTCAGTCCAGACATTTAAGTTGAAAAGTATGGAACGCCAAATGGGTCACATTTCACCTGCCCACACACACATTTCGGAAACGCTGTTTCACGTTCCCTTACACAGACGCGCGTTAAGTAACTTCAGAGACGTCTCTGTAATAAGGAGATGCGCATCATGTAACTTTGGAGACGTCTCTCTATTAAGAAGACGCATGTTATGTAACTTCAGAGACGTCTCTGTATTAAGAGACACGCGTTATCTGACTTCAGAGACGTCTATGTATTAAGGTGTTATGAGACCCGACCAGCTACTTTCAAAGTAAAAGCTGGAAAAATATAACGAATAATGGAACAGCAGTTTAGGCAAACAGTTACAGGGATAGTTCGGAATTTTGGACATAATGTCTCAATCACTTACCAAGGATGGAGTTGATTGATGGAAACCATTTTCAGATAATTCCATGCTGTCCCTTCTTTTGGACGTACACACATTGCAAATGCTAGCGCAATTCTAAGGTAACTAGTAGCATACACTACCAAATGCACTTAAACACTCCACAGTGCACCCAAAGCAAATAAAATACGACAACAGTCTATCGGGGTTATTTTCAGTGATTATACCATCATTTTTGAAGTCAAACTATCGTTGAATCCTTTACTTTGTGCTCACCTAAATTCTCAGGGAAGTATGGCGGCGGAGCGATACTTTACGTTAGTAGGTAACGTAAAGTAGCCTATAGTATGTAGTGCCGGCCAACAACAATATCACGTGTGTGAAAGAATCAGACTCGTAGTATTGTTAGCTAACGTTCAGGTAAGATGGTATTTCGGTGTGTATTTCAAAGTTGTTCAAATCATGCAAAAAAATGGGCACCACAAAGTTTTCACCGATTTCCAGTGGAAGATCAACAAAGAAAACAGCTGTGGCTTCTTGCTGCTCGGATCGATGTCACCAATTGAGACTCTAAAAAAGTTAAAAGTTTGTAGTGACCATTTCACGGAGGATGACTATGTGAAAATCAAAAAAGGACGGTCGGGACACCCTCTACTGAAGGAGACTGCTGTGCCATCACCTGTTTTTCTTCATGCACCGAAAACAACTGACGAGCAGGTAACTAATAAATGATTGCATGCGTGATCTATCTATTCAATTTAGGTAGCTAGTTGCCACGATTGGGAAGTCATGGAAGTGGTCAAACGTTTCCTGCAAATTGATAGCCAGTGTGCTTTCTTGCATTTGCATATGCTGTGTTATTCTGTAGCACGTTTGTGTTTAGCTGACTTGTTGTCTACCAAATATGTAACTTTACGGTAAAACGGATTGTGTCGGCAACTGTGGAGTACAGCAGATAGCCTACAGGCAGATACCCTGGATAATCTACAGCTAGCTCTGCCGCCGTACTTCCACGGAGAATATAGGTCAGCACAAAGTAAAGGATTCAACGATAGTTTGACTTCAAAAATGATGGTATAATCACTGAAAATAACCCTGATAGACTGTCGTCGTATTTTATTTGCTTTGGGTGCACTGTGGAGTGTTTAAGTGCGTTTGGTAGTGGATGCTGGGAGTGGATGCTACTTACCTTAGAGTTGTGCTAGCATTAGCAATGTGTGTATGTCCAAAAGAAGGGACAGCATGGAATTATCTGAAAATGGTTTCCGTCAATCAACTACATCATGGGTAAGTCGTAATTGAGACATTATGTCCAAAATTCTGAACTATCCCTTTAACCCCTTGGCGCGGATGGCAAATTTCACCTATTTAGGGGGTGCTCTGTTTAAGGCTTTATAACTCCAGGTGTGAGCACCACATAAACTTGGTAAATGGCTTAAATGAAACAAGACAGGTGTACCATTTACAATACAAACTTAGATTTGTTTATTTTAATAATTTAAGTCAAAATAAAGTGCCACAAATGCAAGGAAACTTTGGGGAAAAGAATTTAAAAAGTTTTTTTTTTTAAATTTTGCTGAGAGCTACATAAGTGAAATCGGTAATATATATACATTTCCTGGATCATAAACTCCATGTCAACAAGTTTTGCAAAATCTGAGGATGATATGCAGAACTACTAAAGGTCTATGATGCAAAATATAGCAGTGTATCCTGTTGTCCATTAGTGTCTCCAAATCTATCCAAATGGCTAAATTGTGCACTGCTGCAAATTTTAAAAAATTATGATATATTTAACTACAAATCAACAGTTTTGGCTCATAAAACTCACTTTTGCATAATTTCCAAGTGAGAATTACATATTTTCATCAGTATAGGGGGGTAGATATCTATGGGTCCAAAACCCCTATGCAAAACATGTCATAAAATGAATAAAATTAGTTTTGTACATTGTAGGACAATTATCATTCTGTTTGTCTCTCCCCAGTTCTCTTCCTGAGTAGGGAACTCTTTGTATATACAGAAAACCCTAAAAATGCCCCTGTGTCTGTGTAACATTCCAACGCTGTCGTTCACTTCCCTTCTGGAGCTCCAGGCCCCGGGGATCAAAGCATTAGGTACAATAGGAGGGGGGTTAACAACCACCCAGCATAAGCCCAGACGATTGCGCATCGCAGATCACGGGCGAGGTGTGAACCCCGCTATCAATATAGCCTCTGATCGCGCCAGCACGGCGCCTAAAGAATCAATCACTGCCCTTATATTTTGCGTAGAACATTACTGACGCCTAGCGAGCGTTCCCAGTATCTCTAGGAGAATCCATTCATGCTCATGAATGGAGAAAGTAGCCTCTCAGTAAATTTAATCAAAAATGCAGTTTCTGAAGCCTAACGGAGCCGAATAAATAAATAAAGCCATGTCCAAGTCCTTATCGTATAGCACTGCGTCTCCG
Organism: Synaphobranchus kaupii; assembly: GCA_029718625.1. NCBI lineage: Eukaryota > Metazoa > Chordata > Actinopteri > Anguilliformes > Synaphobranchidae > Synaphobranchus > Synaphobranchus kaupii. The sequence continues at coordinate 71,594,611 of CM056379.1, read as the reverse complement.
AGGTTGCCAGCCCACGCCGCTAATGAATAATCAACCATCTCCCCCTAAACGAAGCCTGAAGTAACCGTGTTTGGTATGGTTAGCTCCATAAATTTATAACAAAAATCAAGAGACCAACTATATCCGTGTATTTCGGTAGGGTTGAGAGTTATCTAACTTAATCACATTACCGTACTAATTTCTTAAAATTACTGTGACCCGCCCAAGACGGGCGCTGTGACAAGGATGTGAAGGCGGGTACTCCCAACAACCAATAGCAGCGTGGACCCTCCTCTAGCCAGTCAGGTATTTTATGGGGGCGACCTCAGGGACTCGCTCTCTTTTTCTTTTTTCATCTATGACTTCACCTGGACTCCTGCGTCTTTTGGTTAATTCCCGCGACCCACGCCTCCGACAGAAAGACTGAGCATCCGAGTTTTCCGTTCGGTTCACAAGCTGCATAATCCCGCGTTGGGCATCCACTGGGCCTGGGAGATCCTTCTTTTTCTCTTCACCTTTTCCTGGTTCGCGCTCGACTAGTAAGTAACCCCACCTTCCTCTCAATTACTCACTACTAGTCGAGTCGTACCACTGCTTTTCCGGATATACCGTTCCTACATTGCGTGTACCGCATCCCTTTGTTAGTGTATGTGTTGTTTTAACGGCGATATATTGTAAAATTAATATCGCTATATTCCCGTGTCTGTATTTTGTTATATTGTGTTGAATGCTAGTAGTGTAACACTGTTAGAGTCCCGGCGGATTCCCGCATTCCCCTATTAAACCTCAGTAATTAAACTAAATGTTTGGACCTGTTTCCTCTCTCACGCTGACGGAGTGATCCACTAACAAAGTCACATCGAGACATTTGAATGTTATAAGTGCCGAGGGGGAATTCCCTCACGGCATATCACATGCTTAAGGTTGATAAAGGGTGATCTATAGTGACTTGGGTTCAGTATTCAGAGTACTGAGCTGCTAACAGGGCAACTGAAGGTGATCCCTGAACAATAGTTCATAACTATTGTGTGGTAATTTAGAATAAATTAGTTAATTAAATTAATTCTAATTTAATGGATAAACTCACTCTGAATTTCCTACCATCAATCTGACAACATTATAACGCATATACATTTTCTCCTTCTGGTGGCTTAAGATAAAAAACATTGATATCACAGTGTTACATACACCTAAATATGTTGCCTAATCATTCACTCCTCAATAAAACATCACTTGTCCCAGTACTCTACAGTATGTATACTTTTGTCCTGGTATTGCATTTTTCTGTAGTTTTTTAAAATTTTCCTATTCATAATGACTCCAAGGAAATTTTTACCTTAATCTACCACGTATCAGCACACAGTAAATTGGAATGAGCATTTGTCATGCCCTAAGAGACAAGTGTACGCTATCGCCTATATTATGTACGATAACATGAACATAAAATAGTATTAGACCATCTGCAAAATGCTGCCAAATGTTCTATCTTCAATGTCTACATCAAAAATACATTTAACGATTGCACTACAGTATGTGAACTGCACTCAAAATGTGACAATAACAATAGGGCTATCAAACAAATTGGAAAGACAGTGCTCGAGTGGAAACGCGAACGTACATATGTAGCCAGCGAGACCAACAGCATTTTAGACGCAAAAATACTTACATATCGGACAAGGGAAACTCCCCTCCTTAATGCGTATTCTATAGAGCTTGCGTAATACTAGACAGTTAAAACGAAAACTGCCGTTACGCTGGGCTGTAGTAAATTTCTCAAAGCACCCAAAAAGACCTGGCATAAGCCGTTGCTAAGGTTATAATGTACTCTATTGGATAAAAAAAGCCGACAATTAAACCAGAATGAACTGTAATGAATGGGACAGGCTTACAGGGCATGGCGGTATTACGCGGCGACGTTTCAGATAGTGTAATAGCGGTATAAAGTGTTGTATATTTCTCAACTAACAAGGGAAGCAATGCAATGCCTAATACAGCTAGTATAAACAGAAAGGTATTAGTACAAACTAATATAATTTCTGTACACAAAACAAGCGTATCCAGCGCCAAGCCAAGAGCCCGAATCAGTAGCACTGAAGGGCCGCCAGAGTGCGCTGAAACCTCAGGGCTGATACAGAGGCTACTTCTAGCTTGTCCCTTTTCCCTTTCTTAGTAACAAGGGGAAAGAAAATTCAATGCCTCAACACGGCTAAATACAATCAGAAGACATCGGCTTAAACCCGATCTCAAACCGCAATCCGCGTTGCTGGGGGAGGGAAAGCCCCGGAAAGCATACTCCGTTCAGGACGTAGCTCCGGGCGATCAGGAGAGGCAAGAAAAGTCATGACTTTGCGGATTCCAAAGGGAACCATAAAAACCAGCCTCAGCTCAACCTCGAGGAGGCAAAAAGAGGCCGGGTGGTGTACAGGCGCCATATATATGGCGTGACGTGGTTCCGCCCGTAGTGGTGGTTAACTTGCGATACAAGCATCTCGTCCTCTCGGCGAGGATGACCCATACTGTGGCTTGTTGACCGATATGAAATAGAACAATGTAACTTTTGCAGCGTTTAGTCAATAATTTTGATCACTGGTGAGTTTATTCACAGACATGGTCACAAAGAGAATATGTTTTGAGTCAGGCGATTAGGTTGCTTTTATTTTGTTCTAACCGGTGCAGGAACGTTATGTTGCAAGAGGAACAAAAGAACAAAAAAACATTAAAATTAAGAACAAAAAGATTTTGTTTTCAAGCCCTGGTTATCTATATCGGCCACAACAAGCAGAAAGACTATTCTGGTTAAAAAAGAAGCATAAAATAGTTTTGGTTAAAGAGTAGAATTAACAGCGAGAAATTCTGTCCAAGGTTTTCACATGGTCACATTGTTATGTTTGAAAAGCATGTAGTTTCATTAAGAATTTGGCAGTGAAGACAGATAGTTAAAACGTCTTAAATTTATATATTGCTTCACACTAAGTGCAAAAGTATAATTAATCAGTCTCATAAAATTAATTATTAAATCATGATTATGAATTTCAATGTTAACTATTAAAATAATAATCAATAACTTAACCTAAAACATCCTAACATCTAACATCCTAAAAGTAGCGAATGATATGGAAAGTGAAACGAAGTGTAGACAAAGAATGAGGCATATAGAATTCAGTTTTATTTCTGTATGTGTGCCAGAACACGAGGTGTTCAGATCACAAGACGGATACCTCGAGGGGGAAATACAAATCTAGCTTTAGCATGAAGCTAACGTGGCCTGAAACATGGCGTGTATTGAGGCTATAGAAATTTAGCTACGTCTAGCTAAATTCCAGGCCTATCCGTTTCCAGGCACGGGATCCTATATCTAACAGGTTAGGTATTAGTACAAAGGGAAATTGCATGTACAGATCTCGACTTAAAAGGGAGGCGGATTGTAAATTAGTGTTAGAGTCAGTTAGAGTAGGCTCTGTAACTTTATCTTACGTAAGGCTAATTGGCTGTCGTTAGCCTGCAAGCCATGTGTTGAGGTATAAGTTAACGTTACTCTATACACACAATGGATACAATCAAACATGTAATTACATTGATAACACATGATTAAACAAAAGTTTTCCTAAACTATTGCCTGGATGTGTGCAGTCTTACTGGTTCCGTGGCTTTGACGTGCCCAGAAAGTTCTGTCTTTTGGCAGCATCTCTGGATTGGATTGTGCTTTTTCTCCGTCCTTTGGTGAGTGTTGCTGGAAACTTTTGAAGAAGATTTGCTGGTCCTTTGTCCTTCGCCAAGTTGTTTCCTTCGGTTCCTCGCGGTTTTCGTGTAACAACGCAGGCTGTAACTTCACAGCTATGCCGTATAACGATAGCTGGATGCAGTTTTAGTGGTTTTCTAGAACACACAGAGCTGGGAAGAGCGGTTGTTCTGGCCGCCTAACCCGAGGGAGAGAGCAGTTCTCTCAGTGTGTTCCCTTGGCCTAGTCACGTCCCTTCCCCAACCGGGAAGATGGACAGGAGACGAGTGTTCCGACAAGTGAAAATGGTAAGAAGCAACTGAAGGGGAGAACAGGAAGTTTGCTCAAAGCTTTATAGAACCAGGAACTCAGTCCTGATTGGTCAAGGTTCACATGACTTTCGCATTCCGGTATATGTAGTCTTTTGGAAATGCGGTCCAGGGTCACATGAATGCGAGTTGATTTCCAAGGGACATGCACTACAAGTATAATGTGCACATCGTTTTTCACCGACAGCTGGACAATATATAGTGAAGTGAAAGTGGACTGGAATGTCGCAGACAGCTTGTACATGTAGCCTATGGCACAACGACTAAATGACTAAACGACTAAATGTGGGTAACTGACTGAAGTTTACATGTAATAGGCTACTATGCGACCCTTGTTGCAAAGATCAACAATATGGGGGTTATTCATAAAACGTTACCACCATGTCAAATTTAGCACCAGGATTTTGAAACATGACAAAATCCAGGCTGGCTGCCTGATCCCCCATTGTTGAAAAGCGCATTCGTAAATTGCGAGTGTTGAAAACGCACCCCGTTTGACCTAGAGTCACAAAATGTGGTGTACAGGTCCCTCTGCTCATGTCGAGCAAATTTGCTACTCCTCCTACAGGTAGGTGGACTCATCTCATGCATGCATGACTTTTCTAAAGGCCTAGGTCCAAAAATGACAAACCAATGAATTTACAGTGACTTATCAAAAAATGCTAATAATTCCAAAACCGTTTATGAACCTTGCTAGGTCTATAAAGAGTAATATCAAAACTTCAGCAATGCAGTTTTAACCCAATCGAGCCACGTGGTGGCGCTATAGAGATACAAATATTAAATGTTTTTTTATTTTTTATTTCAAACTTGCTACAGTGACAAAGGCCCGCATTTGGAACACAAATATGTACTACATGGGTTGGCGCCATCTTGAATTTGCCGCCATTTTGTTTCAAATTTACTCATATATTACTTTTCTGTGTTTTTCCTTAACTGCTTGGCTGATTCTTATGTAAGTTGGCATACAGTTAGAAGGGGTCATCCCACAAGCCAAAATTTGGTAGTGATAGGCCACTTGGTGACACTGTAGGGCACATGACAAAATTTGGCATTGACACGCCCACTGCCGACAGCCCATTTCTCCAAGAGTCACAAAATTTGGGACACAGGTCCCTCTGCTCATGCCAAACAAATTTGACTCAAGGACCATTTTTTGTAAAACACTTAAAATGCTACTCCTGCTACAAAATTTGACAGCCCTTAAAAACATTAACTTCTGTACATTCTGACCTCATGTAACCACACAGAATTAACGCTACACATCCACACAATAAAGCTCCAAACTTGGGTTATTTTGGGCGATTGTAACCAGATGATCCTTTGCGTTAAATCTTTATTTTCTCTGCCTGACAAATGTGATATTTATTCCCGTACTGTGTAACGTGCCCTGTGGTAAATCTTTTTATGTTAGCGAGTAGGCGACCAGACCATTTCGGCTGACTCACCTCTGCACAAGTGTAACAGTGAACAGTTGATGTTACATTATTTTGCCTTGGCAATAAAAATACGTTTTTAATGTGAAAAGAACATTCTTATATGTGAAAAGCACAACATGTGCAAAATGTTTTTGTCAAATAAATTTAACCTTTGGGACCTGGCAGGGGCTTGAACCCAAATCTCCAGTGGGCCGTTGCTCTTACCACAAAGCTAATATATGCTATATAGGGCTTTTGTCTGTGTATCCTGTGATTACCTACTTTGACCAGACTACTTTGATCAGATGTATTAGATTAGATTAGATGTTATCAAATGGGGAGAATTATTGTTTGAGGGCATGGAGCATTTTTGTTGATGAAATCGGCAGGAAAAAGAAGTGAAAAATACTAAAATAACCAGAGTTTGGGGCTTTATTGTGTGGATGTGTGACGTTATAATTGAATTGTGTGTGTTTAAGGTACAGAAGTTAATGTTTTTAAGGGCTGAGAGTCTGTGGTCATTTCTGTATGAAACCCTGAAAAGTGCCAAACTCTCTATGCTGTGTAGGTATGGGGCATGCCCCGCCAAGCCCTAAGTTGGTGGATGGCATACCTGCTATCCCTATCGGGATATTTGTAATAGACCAGCGCTAACAGGCACGAAGAACATCAAAATAAGACATTAATATCCCCCTCTTATGTTTTGACTTACGATTGGCTTTGCCCCTCCAATACTTCCTTACCTCCCTCTTTTTCCTCCTTTTCCTAGCTCTGTCCTGAGCACTAGGAGAATAACTGGAGGGGTCCCCTGCCTCAGAAAGTGATCCTCCTCCATTTACTTCTGGGTACCTCTTCCTCTTTCCACCCCTCCGAAGCATGACTGCAGTGCTCTCTGGGGGCTTCAGGGAGCAGTCCATCTGAAAGAAGAGTCAGTATGACAAAGTTTATATTCAGATCACAGGCAACAAAACATGTAAACATCCTTACACAACTTAGTTGCTGGCGGGTAAATTTTGTGCATGTTCTAAATTTGCGGTTCGGGGTGCAGTCAAAAACAAACATGTCGCGGGTCGGTTTCGGGTTGGTTTGCCATAATTCTGAAGTAGTTAATAGCCTACTTCTTGTGGCTTCATTTATTTTTAATTGGCATCCAAATAATATAAAAAAATATTACGTTATTGCCAATACTTAGAGACCGGAACATTTATCATTGGAGCTTTCTGGCCTACGTAACGAGAAACAATTAGGCTACATTACTATTGTAAACAACACAAAGGCAGCAAAATGGCAGCCTGCAAGGTAAAAGAAAAGATAGCGAGAAGGGAATTCGAATTTCACATTGTGGGAAACAATACAAAGGTCAAATCTGATGTGTGGAAAGTTTGGCATTATTGTCAATTGCGACAATGAGCATGTTAAAGTATATTTCGCTTGCAAGTCATGCAAACAAGTGTTTGCGTATGAGAGGTCATAAAATCAGTAGCCTACCTCAACCATGAAAAAGCTCACTGAAACCTGCAGGAGGCCATTTAGTTTTTTGTTAGTTAATTTTTTTCCTAATGATAGGCCTATACCTGCCTTATTCCCTATTCGCACTTGATTACCTGGGATGGGATTTAGGAATTACCCCCCAGCATCTATGTTTCATGCAGTGCATTCGCACGAGATTAACAAAGTCTTACCAAATTTACTGATCCAAAGGATTATCACCAAACACGACTGAAACGTAACATTCCTATACTTCCATATTGTCAGTCTGTAAAAGAGGTAATGTAATGCAGTGTCTGCAAATAGGTGCGTGGCCACAAATAAGTGGCCACAGGGTTGGATATAGGCTACAATTCACTTTAAATTCAGTAAAATAAGGAGTAGGCCTACATTTAAAAACTAGAATCGCACCCAACATGTTCTCAAAATTCACATTAATAATTTCCACTGAAGTCTCAACCTGGAAAGATGCAGAAAAAAGTTGTGGAAAAAAACAAGGAATCTTTGCAGGAGAAAGAAATATCACCCCAAAGTACTGAGATGCCGATTCACACGGGACAAAAATTATCATTATGCGAAATATGGTAGGTAATTGCAGTGGTAGGTAATTTTTTTACTTTAAAAATTACAGACACAAGATAAAGATCACAGATTACCTCCACAACTATTACAAATCACACAAGGTGCCCAGGTAATACTACAGTGCGAATACGGCATTAGTCTACTAATCAAAATTATATGCAACCTTTTTGGCAACACCACAACTGTAACAACTTAAATCGACTTTTCATAATTAAAGGAGCTATATGTAACATTGACACCGAGCGTTTAAAATGGGTACTGCAGTCCAAATTCACAATATTGGAGTTGTCTGTGCCCGCCCCCTCCTCCCCAGACAGAAAATAAATCTGAGACATTTTTTTCTATGCCAGTCTAACATGCGCATTGTTCAACGAAGCCTTGTTCATTTTAAATGGCTTCTTATTGTCGCTCTAAAAAAAAATTAAAAAAAATCAGAAGCATTTGTATCGCTGTGCAGTCTTATTTGCGTCTGTATTGATTAATTTTATGTGCGCAATTGGATGGCTTAATTGCAAATTTAAGTGGATGCGTAGGTCGGTTTGCGGTTCCTATACTTGCAGGTCAGGTCGGTTTGCGGAAGCAGCATGTGCTGGCTGCAGTTTGCGTTGCAGGTTGTGGTGATGATGTGAAAACTACACTCTACTGAAGTATGCCAACTGTGTATAGCTGCACAAAGTTTTAACCAATGCACGCCAGTATTCTGAGGGTTATGTCAACACAGTGTGCCCTAAAATAATGGTGTGCTTTGGTTGATACGTTGAGCGGATATACACAGGTGGCATACTTTGATAGAAAGTAGTTTTTGAAAAAACAAGGTCTGTCGATGTTCGTGAGTAACCATGAAACTTTGCAGATTTTTTTTGGATGTACATTTTGGGCGCTTTGAGTGCCACAAACTTTGGACCCGTTGAGGTCCATTCTATCAGAGTTGGGCTGGGCGATATGGCAAAAAAAGTGTATCACGATAATATTTTTTATATTGCTCGATATCGATAATTATCACAATATACACTTCATGCTCCTTTTAAACTTTGAAGAGTATTACGCTTATGATTGAACCCTGAAGAAACCAGAAGGTTCATTATGGTTTAAAATAGAATTTTTTTATTTATTATTTATTTATTTATTTTTTTAGAAACAACATAAGCATTCAACAGATCCAAAGTGTCTTTAGGCTACATCCAGTAATAAAATGCCTCAAGCAAAAAATGGAAAAAGATGCACAAATTCTCTTATACACCAATCAGCCACAACATTAAAACCACTGAAGTTCAAGTGAATAACATTGATTATCTCGTTATTTTGGTTCTGTACTTTAGGGCAATTCCACGGTAACGGAATTACAATTCACAGAAATTTTGGCCTTAATTTTACTTGCTGTGAATAAGTCATAATTCCTAACCGATTATAAAAAAGCTTTATAACTTCAGATGATACCCCTGCTATCATATCAAAATAAAAAATTGGAAACCTCCTGCATGTGGAAGGGTCCAAGACCGAAAGAGCGTTAGTAACGGAATTACAGCAGAAAATTGGGTCTTATTTTTCCCTTAATTTTCAAAAGAATTTCTATGAGATCTATAACACATGGGGCTTACATCGATACTAATTTTTATTACTTATGGTGTCCAGTATACCCTGGCAGGATTTTTGGGTTTTTTATTTGGATGAATACTCCATACTATACCTTTTTTTCAAAAGAATTACACAAATTGTTAACGGAATTACATCCCTGAAATTTACCTGAAAAAATGACAATCGTTGAACATCAGATTATCAGAAATGACTGTGTGAACACCTTTAATATTAACCATAATACAAATCACCTTTATGTCAAATTGAAAAACATTGGGAGAAAAGGTGTTTATTTAGAAAACAAAATGAAATTTCTGGAGTGGTGACAAACAAGTCAATCTCTGTTAGTATGGATATTGGCTTCAAACTACTTAATACTGACCCAGTTTGTAGGTTAGAACATCCTTTACTATGCATCAAACTAATCTAATATGCACGGTAACGGTATTACGCATCTATAGGAGGTTTACATACACTGCTTTACATTGCATCGTCAAATCTGCCTAATATCTTCCATATTTGTCAAAGTCACTGTGAGTGGCATAATTTTGATCTTTATGCATTTCCAACATACAACACTACTTTCTACCTGTAATTAAACATACCTGTGCAGGCCATCTGCATGTGGATTAAAGCAATAAACTATGATTTTGGTCAAATTTCAATTTTGCCAATTTTTCACAAAAATTCACAAAAAAAGATTACAAAAGAATATAACTGTCAGCAAGGTTTTCTTTTCATTTTATGCTGAAATAATAAACACTTAGGCCTACAATCTTGACCATTCAATTGTAGAGCTCTATGTGAGATGTATTATCGACTTGCACTGTTTCACAATAATACATGTAATTAAACATATTGCTCTGTTTTCCTACAAACACAACAAATTTGACTTATTCCAATATTTAGGTGCGAGTTGAAACATGCGTAAAGATGACAAATTAATACCATAAATCAGCTTTGAACAAAAGCAACCAAATTTATTTTTTAAAGGATCATAATATTATGGCTTTAACCCACTTGTAAAAACTCTTTAAAATTGGCTTGACTGTAGGTGCGCCTGATGTTGACGCTTTATTTGTTATTGGACATTTAAAGTTGATCCAAAATATAAATTATTTCTGTATCACGTTGAACAAGTTAACGTCAACCAACACCTACTAACTACCATTTTCGGTTGATTTCGCCGGTGACTCATTCCTGTCAGCTAAACAGATGTGGTCACCCTGAGTAGCGTTGTTTTGAGTGGGTGGGCACATCAGCAACGTGCAAGTCTCGTTCTGATTGGCTGTTTGTGTTGTATTTTGGTAAGTAGAAGAAAAGGACGCAAATGAATTTATCGAAAATAAACCTCATACATTTATCATCGTTATTGTGGCACATTTTATCGCAAAAAATTATCGACATCATTTTATCGCCCAGCCTTGTATCAGGGTGATATCACATTGAGCGTATATCTACAATTCACGGTGAGCGTATTGTAGGACCTCTAATTGACCATATGAGTCGTGGGCCCTAGGAGACTTCAAAGGGCTAGCCCTGAGCAGCCTAGAGATAAGATACAGAGAACAGGCAATCAGGGGTAGCTATTAGAGGTGTAAATGTGTAAATGCATGACAAACCACATGCTGACCTCTCTCATAGTATTAGGATTCCATACAGTAAAATTGGTTAAAACACCTTGGTTAATACACTGGCACTACGTGGAGATTCTGGGCCAGGCCATACCAGAATAAAGCAGAAGCCAGAGTGGTACTCCTGACTTTGTACCTTGTTTTAATCATGGCCTGATCTAGTCTCTCCACATATTAGCTCACAAACATTTCAATAACAGCCAAAGCTGTCCCTCCCCTGATAATTCATTAAGTATGCATGGGCCAGGAGTAGGAGAAGGGACCACTCCCCCTCTTCCAACCACTTAAAAATGAGGCCCTGTCTTGACTTTTCAGTCGGCATCAGAGTCTTGTATCTGGGTGGTGTTTGGGGTGTCTGGAATTTTACATTTCATCCCTGGACTTTTTGAATATTCTTGTCTGTTGGTTCTTGGACCTTGGTGTTGGCACATTCTGGGGATTACCTTGGGAGAGACAAGCTGTGGTCTGTTATCATCTTTCATTAATTTCTTTTGTGACTAACTTGTCCATGTCTGCAGCATTCATTGTTGGTTAAGGTAGTTGAACCTTGCTCTTTAGATAAGGCATTGAATACTTGTAACTTAATAAATCTCTTCATTTTAATCTGGTTGTGAGTTGTACATTTTGAGAAAGGTTGATCCAACGGGCTGAATTTGGCGATTTGATTGATATCTTTGATAATAATTAACAAATTAAATCAAATAAATACATTAAGTGTTGGATAAGTGAGGAGTTTTAACCGTTGATGCCACTTGTATTCTGTATTCAGAGTGCCAAACATTACAGATTTTCCCAAATGTTGAAACACATTTCCAGAAACTGTGGCTCAATTTCTCAAAACTCTAAACACAAAACTGAAGTTACCCACTTTGTCAAAACTCCACAAATCTCTTGCAAAATGAAACAGCACTCAAAACCATGTTCTCTTCTCAAAACTGATTCTTTCCACCAATACACACAGCTATTATATGTTTATGTCTTACAGAGCATCAATTAAACACTGGTGTGATAAATTTAAAACACTACCATCAAAATAGTGTTCATGTAAGTTTTGGCTTCATGAGGCCATGTTACATATTCAAATGCATAAAATTGTGTGGAAATTGTTTCCTTTTTCTCGTTTTGGTAAAGTGTATGGTTTTTTGTCCCAAAATAGCATTAACTATAGTTGATGCAACACAAATGTTACCTATTTTAGCAAAACTCAGTAATTTCACTGAAAAGTACAATGAGAAACACTACAAAAAAAATGTTTAGACTGTCTTTCTGGGGATGTAATGATAAATCAGTGCACAGATACAAAAAGGTAACAAAGGAAATATTTATTTGTTACTGCAATACAAAATGTTCAGCTGACTGAACTGACTGAAAAACAAATATTGCAAAATGCAATGAAACAGATCACTCTGCATCCTGCCTCCGATCCTGGTCAGGCCAGAGGACCTCATCCACATCGGCTGCAATGTTCTCCCTGGCCAAGCAGCGGGGGAAAAAACGCCCGGCATGGCGGATCCATCCCTGGCATGCGTCGGTGTGGATGTCATCACGTCTCCTCCATTGCCTGGAGTAATGCCACATGCTCGTGGGGTCTGCGGTCGTACACACTCCACCGCCATGTTGAAAAGAATTCCTCTATCGGATTCACAAATGGGGAATATGGTGGAAGGTACAGCACTACAAAACGTGGGTTGTCAGCGAACCAGTTGTGGACCAGAGCAGCCCGGTGGAAACTTACATTATCCCAAATGACAACGTAGGTGGGCTGCTCTGGTCCCTCTTCCTGTGGGGGGGATGAGGATATTTTTGAGTCCGTCAAGGAATGTTAGCAAACGGGGAGTGTAATAGGGACCAAGTTGCGCATGGTGATGTATGACCCCACGGTGACTAATAGCTGCACACATGGTGACATTTCCACCACGCTGCCCAGGGACATTGACAATGGCACGGTTGCCAATGATGTTCCTCCCCCGCCGTCTTCTGCAGGTTGAATCCTGCCTCGGCAATGAAAATATGTTCATGGGGAACAGCACTGGCATCAAGTTCAAGCACTCTGAAAAAGAGAGAATGACCATATCAGACAAAAGGCCTACATACAGAAACACTGAGGTACATAGTGACATATAAAGAGTACTGAGAGGATGTGGTCAGTTACAGTAACCTGCAGTACTCACTTGCACATATTGGTATCATTGCTCCTTCACTCGGTCAGAGTTGCACTCAAATGGAACACGATATACCTGTTTCATCCGCAGCTGGTGTTTATTCAAGACACGGTCGACTGGACAGGCTGACCCGGTCAATGTTTGCAAAATGGACATTGTCTTGCAGGACCCTGTTTCTGATTTCCCTCAGGGTGATGGCATTATTTGCCAAAACCATGTTGATCATGGTGGCCTCTTGCTCGTCTGTGAATTTCCGGCCTCTGCTACCTCTTGCTGGCCGTCTTTCTATTCTGTGAAAAGTATATACACATTATAGGCTACACATTTTATATGTAAATGTATACAACATTACACTATAGGCTACATTTCTGTGACCACTGTAGATATCCATAGAAACCATAAAGTTATACTGTAATTACTGTAGAGAGTATTGAAAACTACTCAAGTGGTTACTTACCTATTCTCTTCTCTAAAGGCCGGATAACTGAAGCTACTGTGAAGCGGCTCAGGTTCGGCTGGACTCGCTGCCCAGCTTCAATCATGGTCAGGCTGTCATTGATTACGAGGCCCACCAGAGTTTTTCATGGGACATATTGGCTCGCCTTTGCCATCCTCTTCATCATCCTCGGCCTTCTCTAAATCACTCTTCCTTTTCCTCTGTGTTCTTGCTGCTCCATCTTCTTGCCCAACACCTGTATAAGTCACCTGAGGCCTTTTATATTCTGACACATGATTGAAGTGTTTTGAGTTTGCACAGGTGAGACATGAGTGAGACCAATTGGTAATCAGGGTGTTGCATTTTGAAGGCCAGTGTTTTCCAGGTGAACAAAGTGTGCTAAATGATGCAATTTGTGTTGAGTTTTGCAAAAATGTGGTTTAGAATGATATTTGAGTGAGAACAATGGAATTGTGCTTAGAGTTTAGCAGTTTGTTGATACGTGAGCTTCAAGTTTTCAGAATTGTGTGCATAGTTACATTTTTTGTGTGTATACAAAGGAGAAAAACTGTAGACGAGGGCGTTGGCTGTTAAAACTGCTGGATTTAGAAAATTCACATTTTACTTAATCCTCACTTCCCCGACAGTATATCTACAAAACTAGTGAGTTCTCAGCGAAACTACCTGGATGGATAGATAGCACTCCGGGTATGAAGAAACATATTAAAATTAAATATTTGGGTGAACTGACCTTTAAGCACACATGCCAACATTAGCTAATCCTTGTTTATTTATGTACTGTTCTATTTAAAGCTTTATGACTCGAGATGTGAGAATCACAGACACTTGGAAATGGCTTAACCCCTCTGCGCAGATGCCACATTTGGTCAGTTCTCACATAATAGGTAGGGTTCCATTTAAGGCTTTATAACTCCAGGTGTGAGCATCACAGAAACATGGAAAATGGCTTAAATGAAGCAAAATAAAGTGCCAAAATTCAATAAAATCTTGGCAAAATGCAAAGTTGCTTTTCTTTAGTTTGCAATGAAATACTGAGAGCTACAAATATCAAACTATACATTCCATGTCCCAGGGCTCGACAGTGCTCGCATTTCGCTCGCATTTGCTCCTAAAAATAGACAAGTGCGAATGGGAAAAATCATTTAAGAGCAGGGTGCGAGTAAAGATTATCAGATCAAAAACGTCTACGACATTTTTTAAAAAGCCAAGTTACTCACACATAGCCTACATAGCGCTGTCTATAAGTCCTTAATTCCAACTTGCAAAAACTAGGCCTGCCTATAAAAGTATTGATATCAAAATGTGGCCGAATTACAACTAACAATATTGCCTATCGTAGCTCACACTAAATAAACTAGCTCTATTCCAAAGCAATGCTATCCAAACTTTCCTAAATTATTTAATGCAACTTGGCCCTGTGTTTCTTCATCTTTGCATGTGAAGAGATTGTGCCTCATGGAATAACATATGATTTCAATGAATGTTTTTAACAGTTGAGTAATTACACTCCAGAAAAGATATGGTTGTACTGTGTTGGCAAGTTTACTTTAGAAAATGTACAGGTTTTAAAATGTTAACTGCTGCTACAGATTTCTTTACAATTCACAAACAGACATTTATATCAAGAGACATCATGTGCAATAGAGAAAGGGGTGATGAATAAATAAATGCAAATAAAAATGAGTAATACTTTTACCTAGAAAATAGCGTACATATAGCATTTTTACAAACGTATCCAGACATGTTTGTGGGTCAGATGGTGGCAAATAAGTAATAGTACCAATTTTCTTAACATAATAGTTATGATATTTGCAAACAGAATTTTGTGAACACAAGGATATCTATGCTCTGTAGGACCACACAGGTTTTGATAGAAATCCAAATAAATCAATAAATAAATAATAATAATAATAATAATAATAATAATAATAATAATAATAATAATAATAATAATAATAATAATAATAATAATAATAATAATAATAATACATTTTATTCATTCTGTGCTTTTCATAGACCCAAAGCAGTGGATGCAGACAATTGTTCAAACATGCCCTATAGTGTAGTAATTTTTCTGTTTAATTTCTAAGTGCAACACATCTGAATCAGAGTATTTCCACTATAAATTATTTTCATTTTGCAGTTTGATGTGGCACATACAGTTTCATTGACCACATTCTCTTGAGATGGTAAGATGAACACAGGGCCAAGTTGCATGAAATAATTTAGGAAAGTTTGGATAGCATTGCTTTGGAATAGAGCTAGTTTATTTAGTGTGAGCTACGATAGGCAATATTGTTAGTTGTAACTTGGCCACATTTTGATAAATACTTTTAAAGGCAGGCCTAGTTTTTGCAAGTTGGAATTAAGGACTTATAGACAGCACTATGTAGGCTATGCGTGAGTAACCTGGCTTTTTTTTTTACGTCGTAGATGTTTTTGATCTGATATCACATTTTTTATAGCTAACTAATGATGAATAATGCATGAATATAAACACGGAGAGAGACATGCATTCCCAAGAAATGCATGCAGACATACGTGTAACCATAACGCCCTCTATTGACAGGAATGAGAACAGTTATCCTATTACAGACAGCACACAATTACATTAAAAGAGTTTGTAGATGAGCAGTATTTAATGTATAATGAAATACAATGAACAGCACCACCTGAGCTATGGATCATGAAGAAGCATGTAAATTAATGAACCAAGTCTATATGGAGACATGCATGCACAATGGGCTAGACGCAAACACATTCTAGCTGAAAGACATACAGCCTAAATAGCTTGTACAGCTAAAGTATTCAGTATTCTAAAAAATGAAATACATTTAACGTTAGGCTATTCAACACTGGATTGCCGGATGCGTAACTCTAACCTTCCATGTGTGGGCTATGAGCTAGCGAGCTAGCTAGTGAGTTCATAAGCACAGCAGAATTCCTTCGCAGTTTTTTTTTTCGGTAGTGTAGAACGTTACCTGCGGGAAATGTTTTGGTACCAGACAGCTAGGTTTAGTTTAGTTTTCTGTAGTGCAATGAATGTAGGCTATAATGCATGTTGATTCGCTTCGTAGTAGCCTAGCTTGTTTCTACTTCCTGACGAGAAGAAGGAAGTAACGTTGGCGAACAAGCTTAATTGGACAACGCATATTTCCCAGGAATCTTAGCCAGAAAGAAAACAGTAGATACTACTAAGAAAGTACATACCAGAGATTATTCTTCTTCTTATTATTATAATAATTAAAAGTGTTTGCAGTAAGCTACATTATCAGGAGAGTAGCGTAGACTAGAGCCACATTCGGAGGCTATCTATTTATTTATAAGTGACTAACCATGAATCAGATATGTTTGGGGAATTGGCGGATTATAAATACGATCACTTAAAGGATTGCAGCTTAAAAGAGGCTATCCTCAATTCTTAATGTAGGCTATTATCGTAAATTCTTAATTTTCCTAGTAGTTAATTTTATGGTGACCTTGTGTTATGTGTGAAAAGGATAAAGTGAACAGAGCTGAAGTGAAGGAATTAATGAATAAAGAAATATTGGCCGAAGCAAGGGGTTTCCACAGTCAGTCAGTCATGACCGCAAGAGCAGAGCGTAATTCTACATTGGCTGCAGTTAAGTGGGCGGCAGTGTAGTATAATGGTAAAGGAACTAGCCTTGTAACCAAAAGGTTGCAGGTTCGATTCCCAGGTAGGACACTGCCGTTGTACCCTTGAGCAAGGTACTTAACCTGAATCGCTTCAGTATATATCCAGCTGTATAAATGGATAATATGTAAAACAAAATAAAAAAAATATTTTTAAAAAATGCTAAAAACTTGTGTAAGTCGCTCTGGATAAGAGCATCTGCTAAATGCCTGTAATGTAATGTATGTTGATTCGCTTTGTAGTAGCCTAGCTTGTACCTGCTTCCTGACTAGATGCAGAGTGACGTTTCTCTGGCAACAGTAACATTGGCTAACAAGCTTAATTGGACAACGCATATTTCCCAGGAATCTTAGCCAGAAAGAAAACAACAGATACTACTAAGAATTATCTACAGAGTTGCGTAGACTAGAGGCACGTTCAGAGGCTATTGTTTTTTTGTAATTTTGTAATAATTATCCCCACTGGATAACATCGCGACGGAGGCAGGCACTTTGGCAGGAAAAATAATAAGAAGAAGCAACAAAAAAAACAAACAAAATAACCCAAGTTTGGGGCTTTATTGTGTGGATGTGTGAAGTTGTATCTGAATGCTGTGTGGTTACATGAGGTCAGAACATACAGAAGTTACTGTTTTTAAGGGCTGAGAGCAGTAGTGTAACGATTCATGCGATGCATCGATGAATCGATTGTCAGTCCTACCGATTCAACTAAATCGATCTGCTAAAATAAATAAATAGAATGAATCGCTTTGGCTTCACCAATAATCGATATAAATGCTTTAAATCGTATGAATCGCGATTCTTAATTATGATTATTGTTTTAAGACTTAGTTTACACATTTTTTTGTGAAATGCAGCTCGGTAATCCGTAACTCTGTCATCAGCTACAGTGTTTCCCCTAGATTTTTTTTCAGGCCGGGCGGTGAAAGTGCGCCATTTTGCGTAGAGGCGGAAACTATAATTACACCCTCATAATATCAGCGCTGCCATTGAAAATTTTAATTAGGCCTAACGGGAAACCGAAGCTGTTTTGGCAAGGGTTTTTCCAGATGCTATTTTGATCATTCCCGCATTCTGCGGTAAGGGAAATATTGCAGTTACATAAAAAAAAAAAAAAAAAAGATTATATATTTTTTTTAAAAAGAATAATATTTAAAAAAAAAAAATTTCATTAAAATTATTTATTTTCCCTCTTGTCCAAGCCGGGCGGCAAGATAATGGTAGGGGAAACACTGAGCTAGTCAGCCTGCAAGGCAGTACCGCCAAGAGTTTTTTTTCCCCTCACCCTCTACTGGTGCATTTCACCCACTCACTCACCCACTCACTCACTCACTCACTCACTCACTCACTCTCACCCACCCTCTCACCCACCCACCCACCCACCCACTCACTCACTCACTCCCACTCACTCACTCACTCACTCACTCACTCACTCACTCACTCACTCACTCACTCACTCACTCACTCACTCACTCACTCACTCACTCACTCACTCACTCACTCACTCACTCACCCACTCACTCACTCACTCACTCACTCACTCACCCACCCTCTCACTCACTCACTCACTCACCCACCCTCTCACTCACTCACCCACCCTCTCACTCACTCACTCACCCGCCCTCTCACTCACTCACTCACCCGCCCTCTCACTCACTCACTCACCCACCCTCTCACTCACTCACTCACCCACCCTCTCACTCACTCACCCACCCTCTCACTCACTCACTCACCCACCCTCTCACTCACTCACTCACCCACCCTCTCACTCACTCACTCACCCACCCTCTCACTCACTCACTCACCCACCCTCTCACTCACTCACTCACCCACCCTCTCACTCACTCACCCACCCTCTCACTCACTCACCCACCCTCTCACTCACTCACTCACCCACCCACTCACTCACTCACTCACTCACTCACTCACTCACTCACTCACTCACTCACTCACTCACTCACTCACTCACTCACTCACTCACTCACTCACTCACTCACTCACTCACTCACTCACTCACCCACCCTCTCACTCACTCACTCACTCACCCACCCACCCTCTCACTCACTCACCCCGCCCTCTCACTCACTCACTCACCCACCCTCTCACTCACTCACTCACCCACCCACTCACTCACTCACCCACCCTCTCACTCACTCACTCACTCACCCACCCTCTCACTCACTCACTCACTCACTCACCCTCTCACTCACTCACCCACCCTCTCACTCACTCACCCACCCTCTCACTCACTCTCACCCACTCACTCACTCACTGACTCTTAACTCACTCACCCACCCACTCTCTCCCCTGCCAGCATGTAGCCTATTGAAAAATGTTCAAAATAACTGAGCCATGTTTAATTACATTTTTGTATTCAGCATAAAATATTATGCAGGACTACTTTTTTTATAGAATAAATATGTTTAATAAGTAATTCTGTTGTCTGTTTATTTTTTCACCTTTCAGAAGAATACAGATAGTCTCACTCGCATTATTGCATGTTTATTTCATGGATATAGAACTTTGGTTAAAAGTTACTGAATCGAATCGTGGTTTACAGAATCGAATCGTTCCAAAAAAAAAAAAGTGTCCTTGAATCGAATCGCCAACTACTGAATCGTTAATCGAAACGAATCGCTGTGAAGCCAAAGATTCACACCCCTAGCTGAGAGTCTATGGTCACTGCGGTTACTTCTGTAGGAAACCCTGAAAAGTGAAAACTCTTGGTGCTGTATAGGTATGGGGCATGCCCCACCAAGCCGTAACTTGGCGGATGGCATACCTGCCATCCCAATAATCTAATTTGTCGTTCTTTGTAAAACTGCTGCTGCAGTTGCCGTTCTGTTCTCGGCTGCTAATCATTTAAAAACTACAATTTCCAGATTCCACAAACCGCAAATGCGCCAATCATGGTTCGAGGTGGCAAATGACAGCACAGAGTTTTCTGTGACGACAGTCAGTGTCAGTGAGAGAAATGAAGAGACCGCAAAAAAAACAGTATCGATTAAACATCCATACATTTTTAGCAATGAAGCCCATTAGCTTTTATTTTGAATGAAGAAGAGGTGAGGGTGACCAGACTTCAGGAAGTCACGGTATGCAAAGGATGTGTGACCAAATTAGGGATGTCAATTTGAAGACATTTCCTTACTCGATCGACAACGTTAACGATCAATTAAAGGTTGTATCAGCGATTTTGGGTGACGTCACTTCTGAAGTGAAATCCCAAACAAACAGAGCCAGCTCCAGCTCAGAGCCAATTATGTTATGTTTTAAAAAATAGTGTTCAAGCATCCAGAATTATAACCACGTTAATAACGTTTGTAAGAAACCAAACCGTTTGTAAATCCGTCAAGATTTCAGCGAGATAAGAGTATTAGCGTATTAGTATCACCCACCCCTTGTCGGTGATTGGTTGGAATACTGTTTATTTTGGTTTTGAGTGGTTGGTAGTACCATTTGTTTTTGTGTACGATCTCGGAGCATAGGCTGCCTACAGAGACGCGGTTTTTTGACGGCCTGCTTATGGGGCGGGCAGCTAGCGGATCGTGAGGAAAAATCAGATGAATGTGATCATTTATGTTTCGACCCAAAATCGCTGATACAACCTTTAATCGACCAAAACCGTTAATACTTTGCCTATGACAGAAAAAACTAAATGCGTGTTTTTCAATAAAATCTTTATTTTATTTAAGATATTGATATATCCATACAATTATTAAAATTATTACAATTATTAAATGTGAATGCTGAATGATTCGTAGTATAAATAGATAAATAAAAACGTCACCTATTTAACTACACTAATGAGCGAGCCTCATAAAAAATAACAAGAACGACTCAACACTTCTGTCCAAACTCCAGACAGAACAAGCCTACTGATTTTTGTTGAGGAAAATGAGCATGTCAAAATGCTCAGGGGTGAGACGCGAGCGCAGCCTGGTGACAGTCAGGTCCAGCGGCTGAAAATACCCGCTCCGAAGGGACCGAAGTTGCAGGGATGCAGAGGTATTGTGACGCCAACTTCAAGTCCAAATTACTGTACAGCTTCGTTAAGCTTCTCCGCGAGAAGGTCCGCTGTATGCTGGCCTGGCAGGCAGAAACACAAGTTCATTTGCCAGTCGTCGCCGACGTAGTGGCAGGTGATGGTGAGGTAGCTCTCTGCTGTTAAGGCGGTCCAGCAGTCCGTTGTTAGAGAAACCTTGTCAGCTGTGGCTAGCTTTGTTAGCAGCTCGGCCTTTAGTTCTTTGTAGCGAGATTCTATGCGCCCGATAATGGTGGCTCGTGACGGAATTCTATATGCTGGTTCGATAAAATTATTCGATAAAATTATAAAAAAAATGGGCCGGCAGTGTAGTATAATGGTTAAGGAACTGGCCTTGTAACCGAAAGGTAGCAGGTTCGATTCCCAGGTAGGACACTGCCGTTGTACCCTTGAGCAAGGTACTTAACCTGAATTGCTTCAGTATATATCCAGCTGTATACATGGATATGTAAAAACATGATTACAAAAAAAAAGTTGTGTAAGTCGCTCTGGATAAGAGCATCTGCTAAATGCCTATAATGTAATGATGTTAAACAGATAGGGGGAGAACACATTCCACCTTTAATCTGCCATTAGTCCTCCAAGATTCAGATGCTAATTAGCAAAGGGCAGACGAGAGACTTGGGCAGTGTCGCAATATTCTACACTCCCCATCTACTTTCCTCCACTCCCACTCCTCTCCTACCCGGAAGTATGCAAAACTGCCTGAACGAGTACAAGTATTTGCATGTAAAGTATATAATGTACCTGACATTGCGGTTTGCGTCGAGACATTAATTAATATGTAACCATTAATGTGTAATTAAGATGTAATCAACAACATCAGATTAAAACACAAAGATCCGTTTCTGGGGCAAGGAGGAGAGGAGGTGGTAGGGGAAGTTTCCATACTGTTCCATACTGTCATGTGCTTCCATACTGTTCCAGTGTAATTTACAGCTAAATCTAGTCCCACCCCCCAATTCCCATAGACATCCATTCAAATGCAGAGACGTTATTGTACCGCTTTTAAGAGTACCAGAAAATAAGATATCAAGAGTCTTTCGATGTTGTTGGGTCACAGAGATCAGGAAGTCATGGCATGCAAAGGATATGCGACCAAATATTAAACATTTAAAGGCACAGTCAACTTAGTGTATGTAAACTTCTGACCCACTGGAATTGTGATAGTGAATTAAAAGTGAAATAATCGGTCTGTAAACAAATGTTGGAAAAATTACTTATGCCCAAAGTACATGTCCTAACTGACTTGCCAACACGATAGTTTGCTAACATGAAATCTGTGGAGTGGTTAAAATTTTTTTTACTTAAACCTAAGTGTATGTAAACTTCCGACTAACTGTATTTTAAATATCTTTGAAATATTATTGCTATATTTCACTTGGGAGAGCAGTTATCAATATTTTGAGGTTACATGATAATGGGGGAGTCAACATTCCACTTCCCTAATTATTTTGGGAAGTGGAAGAATGAAAAAGACTGAGGGTTTTAAGCAAAACCAGAGGTTAAACCTCATTTATGATTTTTTAAATATTTTTAAGAATTTATGGTTTAAACACTATTATAATCAAACATATTCAAAATCAGAGCAAGCACTGGGTTACGGACTACACAAACATACCAATTCCATACAATCGTTCCTGATTTGAGGGTGTACTTTTATGATGAGAAAGGGCAGAATTCACAACAAAACCTGTGTTTTGCAAAATCACAATATTCAAACAATCATATCTCCACAAATATTTACTCACTCATCAAGTGATACCTAATTTTAGCTCTGATTCTGTACATTAACATGATATTAAAAACTCAGTCATATTTTTAAACATGTATCTAAAGCAGGGATCCGGTTACATATATGACTTGAACAACTACCACAATTGCCTAGCGAGCTGCCGTTTGTGGCTGAGCACTGAGCACTCAGACTGCCAAGCCAATATGGCCGGCCAACATTCTAAATGATTAAACTCACACGACAAATGCTTAAACCTTGTACATGGTCCTTGTTTTAGCTTTAGACATTATTTATTTTGATTAGTGATTAGTTGATTAGTCGACATTAGTAAATGCTTTGCCACTCCTTGGCCCTCATAGCTATACATAGCAGTCAACATCATAACAGAGATGCCAGTAATAAGATTTTTTTTTTGTGTGAAGGATTGACAAAATCAAGACCAATTAATTATTTAATGTCAAATGTAAGCCATTGAATTAAACATGAGATTCATTGATAAAAATGAACACATTAGCAGAGAGACTAAATTGAATATTAGTGAAGTATAAAGAGTTCAAATCAAGGGGCCAAAACCGGGCTTTCGCTCACTTCCTGTTTGGGCTGGGAGCGGCCATAGTGCAGTTGCTCACTAGCGCCACTGCGGTTGGCTCCAGTATCTATTCTTTCACCATGTAAGTCAATGGCAGCAATGGTGTCAAAATACTAAGTCAATAAATTTTTTCCACAAGAAAATGTAGTCGCAATAGGTGCTTTTCCTTCCTCTGCATGCGCCGATTTTTTAAAATTATTGTGTCATTTGGACAGGGTATTAACATTTGTTCAGGACCAATCAGAGGGACAGGTTGAGTCCTGGGGTCACTGCCAAAGATAGGTTCTATAGAGTTCTCACTGCCCTCACTCAGAGGGGAGGGACCAGAAGGGCAAGACAACAATCATTGGTCTAAATGCCCTGACGTCTTGGGAACTGTTTTTATCCAGTCTATGCTTGGGACAGGGAGACACTATGTATTTGTGGAAGTTGATGGAAAACATTGTGTTTCCACACTCGCAGTGAGAGAACGCTGTGCACACCTGAGCCCGCGCTTCCTGCTGTATTTTGTGTCTGTTTGTTTTTGAAGTTTTTTTTAATTTATTTTTTTAGTCCTGATTACCTTTTCTGTGTTTATTTCTCCACCGTTTCCAACTGATTCTGTCTTTTCCACACCGGCAAATCAAACCAGGAATACGAACTGATCAGAACTTGCAATTCAACAATAAACCCACCAGTTATTCTACCTCGTCCTGATGTGTTTCCTCTGGCCTAGCACCTCACCTGGCTCCTGTGGATGATCCCCTCTCCGTTTCCGGCTTCTCCGATCTCTGGTATTTTTATTTTTTACCTCGCCTGCTCGACACTACAGCAATAAAACAACCTTGGACTCTGGTACAAAGCTACCCCTGGAAATATAGGCTATTAGACCCGGCTATCGCCCTTCGCTCTCACCAGCCTGTTGCCGGTTCACACCACCTGCTTTCCACCCGCTGCCCACTGCTATCCCCTGGCTTCTCTCCGGTGAGTCAGTCTCCTCTGTCTTGCTGTGTCATCAAGCTACCTGCTAGCCAGGTCTCCCAGTGAGTACGCTGCCGCTCTCTTACTGTGTTGACTAACCTGCTGCTATCTGGCTGTGGGACATGGTGATCATGGTGTGTTAGCCAGCTTGGTTGTGTTGCTTGGCGCTTGAACAGTGAGGGTAGCCAAACTCTGCGGCTAGCTAGCCTCCCAGCCGCTGCAAGCTAGCATTCTAGCTAACGGCGATGTCACGGTTGTTTACATTAGGTTTTGTTCTGCCTATTCTAACCACTGTTTTATGCAACCGGATTTTCTCACCACCTGGACTAATCATGTCACTCCGGTACAGTGCAACGTAACTGTTTAACCTCCGATCATTCTACCGCATCAACAAAGAAACGTTTTTCGCCTGTAAAGACGTGGACATTCTACACACCCGCTATATACACTACTCACAAAAAGTTAGGGATATTCGGCTTTCGGGTGAAATTTCAGGATGAACCTAAAATGCACTATAACCTTTACAGGTGAAATTAATTTGACCTTCTCTAAACTTTTGAATGCACATGTCCAACTATTCAATGTTTCAGTACTTTTTGCACAACTTGCTGTTCTCTAACAAGGAGCTGAACGGCAAAATTCACAACAGGTGTTTGATCCATGAATCGACCAATACATTTCCTGGTTCAATTAGAATTGGTATTTAAACAGTCCTCTTCATCATGCTGTTCACATTTTGACATCATGAGACCAAGACGACACCTAACAATTGATCAACAGTACCTCGCCATTGCGAGGCTTCAAACAGGATGTTCTCAGAGGGAAGTGGCCACTGAGCTTAGAGTGTCACAGAGTGTCATCAGCAGGTTGCAACAGAGATACAGAGAGACTGGAAGAGTCACAGAAAGGCATAGAAGTGGACGTCCTTTGGCCACATCCCACACTGATGACTGCTTCATTGTGAACAGTGCCCTGCGGAACCGGATGATGAATGCCACTCAACTCCAGGCACATTTAAGGGAGGTGAGAGGCACCCAAGTGTCACGTCAGACCATTCGAAACCGTTTACATCAGCGTGGTCTGCGTGCTAGATGACCTGCAAGGGTACCTGACCACACCACCAGGCACAGGCGTCATCGTCTTGCATGGGCCAGGGAGCATTTACGCTGGACGAGGGACCAGTGGGCCTCAGTGCTGTTCTCTGATGAAAGTCGATTCACGTTGAGCAGAAATGATGGCCGCCAACGATGTTGGAGACGTCAAGGAGAGCACTATGCATCAGCCACTGTTGTCACCAGACGACCCTTTGGTGGTGGCGGTGTTACAGTGTGGGCAGGTGTGTCTAGTCAATACAGAACTGCCCTACACTTTGTGAAATGGTACAGTGACAAGCCCATACTACCTGAATAACATCATTAATCCAGTCATTGTGCCCCTGCATGAACAACACAGGCCTAATTTCATCTTCATGGACGACAATGCTCCAGCTCATCGAGGTCGCATCATTAGGGAAAGGCTGCTGGAGACTGGGTACCTCAAATGGAGTGGCCTGCACTTTCTCCAGACCTGAATCCCATAGAAAACCTATGGGATCAGCTGACTCACCGTGTAGAGGCTCGTAACTCTGTACCCCAGAACCTCAATGACCTGAGGGCCGCCCTTCAAGAAGAGTGGGATGCCATGCCTCAGCAGACAATAAGTCGACTTGTGAACAGCATGAGACGTCGTTGTCAAGCTGTAATTGATGCTCAAGGGCACATGACAAGTTATTGAGACATTGACATTTTTGTTGTGGTATACCCACCACTGTTGTTGGCTTTTGTTTCAATAAATTGTTTGAGATGAGGAAATCACCATTGCATGCTTCTACTTAAATGCCCTACTTTCATGATACGTATAATATCACTGTAGCGTGAACTTACATTTTCCATAAATTTCACCCGAAAGCCAAATATCCCTAACTTTTTGTGAGCAGTGTACATAGGGGATCACGTCGGTGCAATTCTATTTTTTTCAATGTTGCTAGCGTTCGAGCACCTATTCTCGACTGGGGGGGAGGGGTCACCAATCTCCGACCACCTCAGGCGCCAACGTATTTATTTCATATTTATTCGCGAGGACTGAACACTGTGACCAATTAAACGTATGTCCCGTAAAAATACACATAATAACCTGTCTAACTGACAGTTTTCAACTTAATAGATATATATTTAGTTATATTAATACGACCTCTTTTACAACGCTAACTTTTATACTTCGAGCACGCTTCGAATTCCTTAATCGCGACGATTAAATGAAACAGTCCTAATATCGCTTTAGTTTCAAACGTAGCTTTCCAACGGCTATTTAGCTCGAAACCACTTGGCTAACTGCAGTGAATATGTACGGATTGCTAGAAATGCTTATAAGAACCACCCTTTCCGATATTAACCTTAAATACACAAAGAAATGCGCCTCAGAAAATGAGTATCCTAGCGGACGGCACAGAAGCTGTTCAGACCGTGCACGACGGCTAGAATTGTGGACAGTGACATTCAGTTTTTGACTCGCTTATGAAAGTTTCTCGCTCATTAAATGAAATGGGCTATTTATTCATTTCATTATTGAATTTGAGATAATGCATAGATATTTACTTAGTTCCTTATCTTATATTTAAATTATTAGTGACATGCTGATGTTGGATTAACAAGACTAAAGTTAATGTTGTGATCATGAGTCTGCTTAAAAAAAAAAGATGTTGTGCCATGTGAAATCATTCGTGAAACGCATATAAAATACATATAATTAGGCAGCAACTTAATTTAATAGAATGAATGAATATGTACTTTAATGCTCAGATCCATTTAATGGATAATAATTAGATATAATTAAGATATTAGTAGGCTTTAATTAGATTCACATTTTTATTCCTTGCAATCAATAATGTAGGAATCCTCAAGTTTGCATTTTTTGACAAATTGAGAAATAGTTACATTTAAAATGTTAAGTAAACTTCATTTCTACTTATAATTTAGCCATTCTCATAGAACACATAGATTACATAATAAGATTATTGGAATAATGGAGGGAAGAGTGCAGAAATTTATTTTTGAACATTTTTACAGATGAACAAGGGCAAAAAGAGATGTCTGTGGAGGGAGGAGGCAATGCTGAGGGCAATACAAGCATGCAAGTAGGGGATGACCATGTGGCAGGCAGTCAGGCTCAACAAAGTAGAAAACAACATTAGCAACAAGAGGGAGAATCAGGTGTGCCAGGGAGAGGAACATTGCCCTTTACTTTAACATGCTGAAGGCCATGGTAGAGGAGAATGTGCTAATGGAGAAACCTAGACAAATCTACAACGGTGATGAGTCAGGGTTTCAGATGGGAATACTTCGCTGCAAGATGCTGGTCAGCAAGGGGTGGAAACATCCCTACCTTCAAGCACCCGCCACCAGGCACCACATCACAGTGCTGACATGCCTGCCCTGAAAGCATCTGAGGAAGACATCCCACCAATGATAATCTACGGGAAGGGGTACCTGGGAGGTGACTACCCTGGGAGAGCTTAACACCTTGTTACATCTGGCTACATAGACACCACCCTTTTATCGTTTTCCTGAAGTGGTTCCAGAAACACTTCTTCCTGTATGCGATGAAGGAGCGCCCCCTGCTCCTGGTGTTCGACGCCCACAGCCACATCGACAGGGAGACCACGGACCTGGCCAATTAGGGAAGGTGTCGTGCTCCTCTGTCTTCCACCACATCTCTCCCATATATTTCAGCTGTTGGACAGGGGGTTCTTTGTAGGGATGTAACGATACATCGATCTAGATCGATACATCGATTCAAAATAAAACGATCTAATTACATCAAAGCAAAGTGAAAACATCGATCCATATCGTCACATACGTCCGATATGCCTTTATTTTGAAATCCCTGTGGCGCGTATCTGTGGCACCATTTCCACCGTGAAACAACGTTGCAGCGGCACTGGTTAATGGCAAGCAGCCAAGATAAAGACAAGGACATTTACTCCCCTCTCGGGAATAAATCTGCGGTATGGAAATATTTTGGATTTCGGAGAAAAGACGGGTCAACAGACAAAGCACATGCCGTATGCAAACAATGCCAGTACGAGCTAAAATACTCAGGAAACACGACGAACCTGGCCTTGCACCTGAAGAAGAAACACGGCATCGATGCTAACGCTAACGTTAGCGTGTCAGCTAACGTTACCTGCTCACCAGCTTTGACCAGCTTTTTCCCTCAAAAACTGAACCACAACTCTAAAAGAGCCATGAGTATCACATCTGCTATTTCGTATTTCATTTGCAAAGACATGAGGCCTTACAGCGTTATTGAGAACGACGGTTTTCGTGAGCTACTGCATACTCTGGAGCCAAAATATACAATCCCATCGAGACAGCACTTCAGTGAAAGTTGCATCCCGAGGCTGTACAGTGAAGTCAAAGATGAGGTTAAACGTGAGTTACTGAAGGCAGAACGAGTCGCTATCACTACAGATGGATGGACGTCACGTACAACAGAAGCGTACATAACTGTGACCTCTCATCATATTGACACCAACTGGCAAATGAAGAATCATGTTCTTCAGACACGTATTTTGAACGACGCACACACAGGAGCAAATCTTGCGACAGTTTTGAAGGAAGCCTGTGAGGAGTGGAATATACAAAACAAAAAACCCGCGCTTGTAACAGATAACGCCAGCAACATGACCGTAGCCGGAGTAGAGGCAAGTCTATCACCACACATTAAGTGCTTCGGGCATACTATTAACTTGGCCACACAGAAAGGCTTGAAATGTACTGGCGCAACACGTCTTTTGGGCAGAGTGAGACGTGTTGTTTCATTTTTCCACCGCAGCACGGTAGCCACCTCGGTTTTGAAAGAGAAGCAGAGGTTGCTCGGACTTCCAGAACACAAGCTAAAACAGGACGTAATGACACGCTGGAACAGTTCGTTTGAAATGTTAGAGCGATTTTTGGAGCAACAAGCTGCAGTGTGTGCTGCACTCCTGGACAGAAAACTCCGGAAAGGCGCAAATGACGTGCATACACTCTCTGAAGGTGACATCACTGCAGCTGAAGACTTGGTTAAGATACTCGGACCAGTGAAAAGTGTTACCACCATCATGTGTGAGGAAGAGCAACCCACTGTGTCTATGATAGCTCCACTTCAGGCTAAATTGTTGGAGAATTTCACTATCTCAGAGGAAGACTCTACTTTAGTGTCAGAGATTAAGCAGATTATGGCCCAGGAGCTTGGACAGCGATATGTGGACGTGAAGCAAGTCCTGCATACAGCATCTGTCTTAGATGCCAGGTTCAAGAAGCTGCCATTTCTAAATGAGGAGGAGAGAGATGCCACCTTCCAGTGTCTCATACATGAGGCTGCAGAACTGTGGGACCAGAAAGTAAGATATGTTTTTTTATTTGTAGTAATTGTTTGGAAATACTAATACTATTCATGAATAATATATATTACTTCTTTTAGTGTTGACATGATTTCCATTTGCTTTGTGTGTGTATGTTTTAATTGTCTACAGAATGACAGTGACTCAGGTTGAGAATACACATCCTCACTCATCTGGTGGCCAAACCTCTGATGATCAATCTGACTTTGTGCCTGCATCCCACTGCAGCCTCACTGCACCCCCACTGCATCCTCAAGCCACTGAACAAGGTGTGTGTGTACAGTAGTTTTCCTTTTTGTGGAAAGTGTTAATTGACTCAATGTTACAAACAAGTGAATGAGTTAATTAATAATAATCTAACACATGTTTTGAGTGTATGAAAGATATATTTTGTCTTATAAAATAATAAAGTCTTGTGTTCTTTGTCATTTTAGACTATGTCCCCATTTCCAAGAAGTCAAAGGCACTTGAAGATCTTTTTGGTGACACCTTCTGCACTGGGTACCAGTCTGTCAAGGCCTCCAGAGAGCTAGCCCATGCTGAAGTTTCTAAGTATAAAGACACTGCATCTTTGATCCTGGGAGGTAATGTGTTAGAGTGGTGAAAGTCACCAGACTGAGTTTCCTCTCTTGGCAAAACTTGCCAAAACATATCTCTGCATTCCTGGTACCAGCGTACCTTCTGAGCGTGTATTTAGCACTGCAGGTGATATTGTCCCTTCAGAACTCAGCCTTTTGTCTCCTGAACATGTTGATCAGTTAGTTTTTCTGAAGAAAAACCTCTCAAAGAAGCACACTGAAGGACTGATCTCACACTAAGCTATGATACAAGCCAATGAGCTGTCATCAAACTATTGATGATTACATGCAAAGGACTTTGTTAAAAGTACTTTACTTGTACAATGTGCACTAAGAACATGTGGAATTGTTTACATTTGATTTGTTCTAACTTGTTCTACCTCTGATTGTTTCATTTATTTTGATTGTAAGACAAATGTATATCTCAAGGTGTGGATACAGTAGCTATGATGCAGTAAGGCTGCACTGCATTTGCACTTACAAGTTAAGGTGGTGACCTTGGTTATTATTAAGATTAAAAATATGTTGTTTGTGAGACACTTGAGTGTCACTGAGTGAAGGTTTACACAAAAATCCTGCTTTAATGTATGAAAAATGGGCACTTAAGTTATTTCAGTTTTGGTTTATTGGATTTGTTTTTTAAAGCTCATCATTGTTTGTTTCTGTATGGTTTATGTTCATGTTTGAAAGGTCATCAAGGGCTCTTAAAGTTAAGAGATAAAAAACATTTTCATTTAAACATGAGAAATGTGGCCCTTTATAGTCTACTAAAAAAATAGACTCATGTAAATGTTTGGAAGAGTTCAGAAATAAAACTGCCAAATCATATTTTAGTGGCTTTTTGTGAGTTCATACAGTACAAATGTAACTGATTGCGTGTTAAATGGGCATATATCGTCTCATATCGATCGCAGGCCCCTAAATCGAATCAAATCGAAATTGTATCGTGGCAGACTTTGTGATATCGCAAAATATCGTATCGTGATCCAAAGAATCAATATATTATCGTATCGTGATGAAACTGGTGATACATCCCTAGTTCTTTGCACCACTCAAAGCAGAGTTTGCTGAAGAGTAAGACGCTTTGGACATCCACCTCCCCTGACAAGAATTTTTCTCTCATCTCTGGCCCTGTCATCACCAGTCCATCCGCCAAATCTTTAGCCCCTAGCCACATGTGCTCTATGACTTCCCAAGTCCGGCATCCCTCCACTAGGCTGCCTGCCTCCATTGCCACCCTCCTGCTAGCAGCAAAAGGTAATAACAGTGTTTGATCTGTATCCTAAATGAGGCATAAGTTAGTAATATGCATCATAGCAAATGTATTTGCTTTGACATTTTAGTACTCATTCGTTTACCTTTCTGATTTTACTTTGTAGCACATATAACTGTAGCCCTTCCTCCCTCCACAGCCCCTCTTCTCTCCACCACTCCATTGTTTATCTCATTGGTTTATTACACTGTTTATCCCACTGCCCTCTTATGTGCTATCATGTGCAATCAACAAAAGTAGAAAGCTTAGCTCAGTGAGTTCATGCATGCTTTCTTTGGTTTTTTTTTCTTCAATAACAGATGCCAACTCATGTTTCGAAACAAATCTCTCTTCCTCAGGCAGCATTGATTATGCTGCCTGAGGAAGAGAGGCTTGTTTCTAAATGTGTCGCCAGTACATAAACAGCAGTGCAGATAGCCTTCCTTGCTCAATGGCAAGATATATACGTTTTGTACATTGAAGAGCCCTAAATAAATATTTTTTCAGCACCTAAGTGGTTTCACAACTTTTTTGTTGTCGTTTTTACGAATGAAGTACTGAAAAAAATTTATATTTCCTTTCCTTTTCTCTATAGATGGCACATCATCATCAGACATTTGAGGGGAAGGCCTCAGCCTATGCTCTGCATGTGGCGAGGTGGACCCTCCCAAAGAAGAAGACATGGTGGTATTATGGGTTTCCTGTGAATCCCGCGAGCAGTGGTTCCACTCCTCATGTCTTGAAGTTGAGTGAGGAGGATGGCCAATTCTTATGTATTAACTGCCCTGAGTTTTAACTTTTTTAACATGATATACAGTTGTTTAATAACTTTTAGATTTCATATTTCTACATTTAAATACATTTTATATTTATTCATTTGTTTAAGTAAAATTTAAGTCAAGCATTCACTTTTATGAAGTACAATTATTCTTTTCTATGTACTTTGGTGGAAGTATTATTTTTTTCATGTGACAAATGTACCAGCAAATAACTCCATTGTAATGATCATGCAATCACCATCACAATGACAAAATGTGATTTATAATAAAGGTATGCAATGGCTGAATTACTAAATGTTTTTTTTTCCAATGTTTGTTCTGATAACTACATTTAATTAGGGGGGGGGTGGTGGTTTAGAAGAAATAACTGGCTGGATGTATTTACAAATAGGATATTTGTCACACCTTTTTGCTGTCCAGTTAAGGAGTGTGCACAAGGCATGGTTTGTATTTAATGTCACAAAATATGCTCTTCAGAGGAATAAAGGGGAGCATAGCTGTGTAAGTATTGATGGTATATTTTTGTAAACGGTCCCCTCTTCTGGTGAAATTTGCAATGCAGGACATAACACAATGTAGCCTTGGCAGGTTTTATGTCCTGAAATGCAACATAGCCTACAGATTTTCCACGAACAAAAACAACACTGAAAAGCAATGTTTAAATGAAAATATAAAATATGATTTCATCTTTTTACATCTAGCCTACTTAAATAGGATATTTAGCTATTAAGTATAGCGATTTTATCTGTGTTTATTTGTAAGTTTAATCGCATTAAAACAAGAAGAAATACAAGTTTCAACTTAAAATGTGTCACTAAACCTCCAATCACGATGATAGGACGTGATTTTGTTTAACTTTTATATTAATGGTAAACAAACGAATACACCTAAAGGACACGTTTTTTTTTAACAAAAGAACATTTTGAATTAATGCAAGATATGTATTATGTGTCACCATTTTTTAAATAGTTATTTTTCTTGTTCTAAAAAGGGAATGCTGCCGTTTTTGTAGAAAGGCACTTCTTGATCTAAAATAACGTCCCATTGATGATCGTGCTATCTACCATGCTACCTGTTTACCATTACAATGCTGAAATGCAATTATTGAATTATGTTTCAATGTATTTTAACATGTATATTAATTGTTCAACCCATTTAATTAAGGTGTTTGAGAAGAAACAATAGGCAGCAGAGTGTTGTCATAAGGAATTTTTGTCATGTATATTGTAGTCAGCTTCCGGTGTTTCCACAAGACACGTGAAGATGTTGTCTTACAAAATAAATTGGCGAGTACATGGGACCATTGACGTATTTTTGAGAAGATAAAATACCATAGAGTTGAATGCGTGCTTACTTT
This sequence comes from Synaphobranchus kaupii, assembly GCA_029718625.1. Classification (NCBI taxonomy): domain Eukaryota; kingdom Metazoa; phylum Chordata; class Actinopteri; order Anguilliformes; family Synaphobranchidae; genus Synaphobranchus; species Synaphobranchus kaupii. The sequence continues at coordinate 71,560,898 of CM056379.1, read as the reverse complement.
ATGACTTATAGTGGCTCCACTTTCATAAAATTAGAGAAAAATAAAGACTGCGGCACTAATCGCGAGGGGCGGTCGAGAATAGGTCCCCACCCGGCTAATGCTACGGCGGGCGGGCGTCCTGCATATTTGCCGTTAAAGAAAGAAAATAGCGGAAGTCCTGAAGAAAATAGCCTTCGGAGGATAACAAGGACATTTTTTTCTACAAAACTAGGTACAGGGTGTTACCGATATGTATCCCATTTTTACCTACGATTGCAAATATGTGTACGCTTTGCTGCTTTTTCCGCGAAAGCGGTCGACAATGGGTGCTCGAACGCTAAATCATCATCCACAATTTCGACAACCTGTTCCACTCACCAACATGCTAAACGCTCTCGGCATCTACGCCCCTGTGGAGCTAACTTGAATCTGCTACATCCCATACCTCCATCTACTACACATATCATTACCACTATTAAAATAGCATTATTCAATGTCCGATCCCTAAACAGCAAAGCCCTTCTCATTAATAAACTCATCTGTGATTGTAACCTGGACATTTTATGTTTGACTGAAACTTGGCAACAGCCTAATGACTTTTCACAGTTCAACCAAGCAGCTCCACCAGGATTCTCCGACCTGTGTAAACCACGCACCACAGGGAAGGGTGGTGGTGTTGCAATTATATATTGATCCGACGTTAGGTTAAATGTTATTTCTGTACCCCTGCCTTCCTCTTTTGAATGTCTGTCAGTCAAACTCCTCGGGGGATGTCAATGGTTAGCCGGTTAGCCGTAAAAATAAAAATATCCGAATATGCTTAACGGCTTATCGGTTAATTTGCATAGTCATCAAAAAAAATTTGCATTTTGTCGTGGATGTTATTGGGTTAAATAATAGGGGAGATGTCATTATTTTAAACATAAAAGCAGGGGGGTAGCCAATAGGTTGCTAGCAGATCCAGGCTAATACAGGCTAGTTGTGCTGTAAAGTCCAGCTGTAATCGTTATATGTGTGGGAGTGAAATACCGTAGTTTTGTCTCCTACGATCCCAGTCGGGAACGCCACGATTTTATCAGACACGCTTGATTTTAATCGGGGTTAGTCTTTGCACAATCCTGTGGTTTGCGTTGGCCAAAGACTGAAATCGCTATGGGAATTTTCAATAGAATTAAAACTGAGTTTGCGACAGAGGAAGGCAGAGGTGGAAAAATACGTAAGTAAACATCAAATCCAACGTGCGGATGGCTGAGCTGAATAAATATATTTTTTGGAATACAACAAATTAGGAGCGATTTGTGGCAGACACATGAGCGTGTCTGTCTGTATAATGTCAACTCTGCAAGTTACCACAACAATACTGACAAAGTTGCAAGCTGTACGGGCTCCGTGTTAGTTTTGGTTTCAAAATATCTGGAAAAAAAAAAGACATTCTCGCGAGTGCAGGTCTACCACGAGAAATCACGTTCATGCGAGAGAACTGAATCCGTCTGCGTAAATTCTCTGTCTTTAGATTTGTGCTCCTGAAAAACAGCCGCCATTGTGTGTGTACGACATTTGTTAAATATGTGGTACTCATTATTGTCATTGTCGCTTACGATTGGAAAAGTCTTGTAATGTGTCCCCAGCTTTAGCCAAGCGCTATCTGCGTGTGCCGGGGACATCCGTGCCCCAGGAGCGGGTGTTCTCGGCGGCGAACCTTACCGTAAACAGGCTAGCATACACAGAGATTAACACCAGAACATGTCAACATGTTAATCTTCCTGAACAAAAATGTGTAGGCTAGCTAATAAGTAGAATAAATTTGATTTAGTTTAGCCTAGTTCACGTCATAGCTTAATTTGATTTTTCCCCCCCTCAAGAGATCCGGCTATAGCATAGGCTAGCATGTGCCGATGTCCATTTAAAAATAATTAGGGCTACAACGTAGGCTGCTATTTGTAGGCTATACAATGTATGTTAAAACTTATTATTTGTTAAGTTGAATGTTATTACATTTTGAAAGCAATAAATACCATTCTGAGAAACATCCATTCTGTGTATGCATGCATTTTTAATTCGGGGGTTTTGGGTTGGGTATTATATGTGGGTCATAACCGTTAATTAACCGAATAATGATGTCGGCTAAACTATCCGTTATCAACATCCCTAGTTCTGAACCCCTTGTTCTGGTCACTATATACCGTCCTCCCAAACACTGTCCTTCTTTTCTTTCTGATCTGTCAACCTACCTAACATTCATATGCGCTCTGTCTTACTTGTGGTGACACTCAATGGGTGACCTCAATGTTCACATAGATTCAGCAACTTGTGTTCTTGCCACTGATTTTCTGTCACTCCTCCACTTTTTTGATATTACCCAACACGTATACTATCCAACCCACAACAAAGTTCATACACAAGACCTCGTCTGCTCCACTGGTCCCCGCCCCTTCATTCTCACAGAACTCTCCCTTCTAATATCTGACCACAAGGTAATTCTGTTTAACATTTCAGTCAGTCATCCAGGTTAAACAGCCCCGCAACATCTCATTCCACAACCTAAAAAACATCCAACCCACTGAGCTCATGTGTACCATTAGCACCTACCCCACCCCAGCCGCCTCATCACCACCCCAGCCCCCTCTTCTATTGGCATCACCGACACAGCTCTCCTTCGGTTCACTCCCTATCTCAGTAACAGACAATTAATCACCCTAAAAACCCACCAGTCCAACCACGCCCCCGTCACCCACGGTGTCCCACAGGGATCAGTTTTAGGCCCCATCTTGTTCATCATTTACCTCCTCCCCCTTGGACGAATCATGAGACACCACAACATTAACATCCACTGCTATGCTGATGACACTCAACTTTACATCTCCACCAACCCCTCTGCAACTGGACCTCCCCATAAACTAACCACCTGTATTCTGGACATTGAAAACTGGATAAACCAAAACTTTCTCAAACTAAATGGCAATAAGACAAAAATTCTACTCATCCTCTCATGTAAAAAAGCCTCGGCGTTATCCTGGACACTACCCTCTCATTTGAACCCCATCTCAACTCCATCACCCGAACTGCCTACTTCTATACTTGCTAATTTTGACCAGAACACTTGCCCATGCCCTGGTCACCTCTCGTCTAGATTATTGTAACTCCATCCTCTCTGGTGTCCCCTCCAAACTGCTCAATAAGCTCCAAATGGTTCAGAACTCCGCTGTCCGCATCACGACCCTCTCCCCATCCCGCGACCACATCACCCCTGTCCTGAAAAACTTACACTGGCTCCCTGTCCAATTCCACATCAAATACAAGGTTCTCCTCCTCACGTTCAAGGCACTCCATGGATTGGCTCCCTTCTACCTCACAGATCTCCTCCTGAATTACAACCCTTCCCAATCCCTCCGCTCATCCTCTGCTGGTCTCCTCACCAGCCCCCATTTCCGTCTCTCCACCATTGGTTCCCGGGCCTTCAGCTGCACGGCCCCCGGGCTTTGGAATGCTCTCCCCCCCAACATCCGGCTTCTGAACTCAATCCATCACTTCAAAAGCCAGCTCAAAACGCATCTGTTTACCCCAGCATATCCATAGTCTCTGACCCAATCCCTTTACAACATCACACCCCACCCCTCTGAACTACACCCATTTTCTCCCTTTCCTTTCTCATCCTATGTCCCTCCCTCCCACTATTTATTCTGCTCTATGTGATCTTTCCCCTTACTTTATTTATTTATCATTATTATTATTACATTTTTTTCCCCCTCCCCTCCCCCTCTACTCTGCAATGTGTCCTTGAGTTTCCTGAAAGGCACAGATAAATAAAATGTATTATTATTATTAGAACATCCCTTAGTAGCCTACCGTGAACAAGCGGTTGTTCTGTGGACGCAATTCGTAACATAATAAATTGACTGCCTTGTCGCTCATCTTCAATAGGTTTGTCATCACATTCATTTTGGAGCGAGCCATGATGCGTCTACTACAAAAAAAATACAGTTTCGTGAGATGAAACGGCAGGGGATGTTGCAGCTACACTACAGGCCCAGCATCTCAGAGCAAGCAGCCAAACTGTGGGTTAAGTATCTGAAATCAATTGCTATCTAAATTAATTTAGATATTAATTTAGCTATTCCACCCCCTCCCGTACGCAATCGCTGTACTCCCCCTGCTATGAACGTTACCATTGCTTATCAATGCTGGGTTAGCTAGCTAGGAAGCTAACGACAGCTCACGGCAAGTGGTTTTAACATTTAGCTAGCAAGCTAACAATAGCTACCGTGATTGTCTAGCAAACGTTACTAGCCAGCTTCTCCAACTAGCTAGGTCCTAAGAGCAGCTAACGTTAGTTTAACTAGAACAGACGGCAGCTAACCATAGACTAACTGGTGGGTATTCAAATTTTTTCATAAGAGGACAGGTTTGGGCGGGTATTATGAACAACAGCATTATTAGGCTAAGTTATTTCGTTGTTTAGGCCTATATATTTTAAAACAAGGATACTGAAAATGAACAGGTCAGCACTGATCAACGGATTGCATACGATAAGATCCCCATCTCTCACCGGCCCAATAAATGAATCATCCGCTCCCTCCTCTTCAGATCACCTCTCAGCACTTAATTTATTTCCTCATCTTCAAATCCCAAAAACTACACCTCACAATATCCAAATTGAAACTGGACGCTTACTCCCATCTCTTTCCATCTTGCTTGCTATAGCCAGTGTTTGAAGTGGGAAAGACAAGTTATGTTGTCAAAGCAGTGAGAAAACAGGAAAGATATTTTGTTTTGAAAGGACCGGAGTTAAGCATTGAAGGTTGTGTTTTCTATGCAATAACAAACAAAAATATCAGAAATATTATGCTTACGCGCTTAACTAGGCTATAATCTTTTTTTTAAAGTTTCTTTTTGACTGCGGTTGATTTTTTTAGGGGACCACCTGGTATATATAAAAAAAACACCAGGCAGAACACCAGGACCACCGTCAAAAAATTATCTGCTTGGAAGTAATCGTTCTGCTTACTTTTCGTGAGGCTGAATTATAAACATACAACTTTCCTGCGAAGGGTGTCCATAACGCCAAGTCCCCAGTTGTGCAGCTCGAACGCACTGATGTCGGTAATGAACCACCTCCGATATCCGACCTCCCACCATAAAAGCAAGCAGGGTTAGACAGCAAACTTTTTACCGTAATTACTCAATTTTACGCATAGCTTTTCAACACTCGCAGTGTCGCAATTTGCACATGCGCTTTTCAAGAACGGGGGACAGACAGTCACTCAGCCACTCAGTCAGTTACCCATATCCAGGCGTTTAGGTATGCCCCCTCTGCGCCCAGACAAAAATTTTACTTCATCCTAATGAATTATGCTTTACTAAGCAGAATGTAGCTGGCTATGCTAAAAGCTAAAAACACTGTGCCATCCTGGTACAGTAAATACGCCACGTGCCTCTTCCTGTTAAAGAGCTGCATCTACGTGACTTCCGAAGGGATTGTGTTGAATGAGGTCTTATTGACAGTTTTAAAACCCAATGGAAAGCAACAAATACTTGCAGTGGAGGCGGGCCCATGCTCTGCAACATGTGCTGAAAAGCACAAGTCCGTTTAGTCATTTGAAAAAACTCACATACAGCCGTATGAATGTTTTGAAGTATTTTTTCTTGAAGCCTCAAGGCATAACGATTAAGCATTAATTAATTAAGCATGGAATATAAAATGTATACTAATGCTATTCATCGCTGATTTTAGTGTAGCCTAGCATATTTGTGTAAAGTCGCCCAATAAAAAATTTTAAAAATTCCCAAGTGGTGAGACTTTAATCTCTGGCGCATTCTCCTCTGCTGTAAATAGTTACCGTTTAATTTATTTTATTTAATATATATAAATATATATTAATTTTATTTATTGGAAAATGTTAGTTTTTGGGTTTACAAACCCCAATTCCAAAAAAGTTGGGACAGTGTGTAAAATGCACATAAAAGCAGAAAGCTGAACTCTATGGAAAAATAAATCAGGAGAAACAACCCTCCAAGTGATCCATCCATATCTACTGCATATCTGGCAGCAGTGATGGTTTGAGGCTCGTTTGATACCACAGACCCGTGATAAATTACAGCCGTTTAGCCAACCATGGGTTCCATACTATTCTAGAGTAATTTACGGCTTAATCTAATCTAGTCCCAACCCCCATTTCCCATAGAGATTCTTTCAAATGCAGAGATGTTATAGTATTGCTTGTAAGAGTACCTGAAAATAAGATGAGTCTTTTGATATCCTTTTATACCCAATCATGATAGCCACCTGTTTACCTGTGGAATGTTCCAAGCAGGTTTTTTAAATTTTTTTTAATAAACTTCCCAGTCTTTTTTTGTCCCTGTCCCATCTTTTTTTGGAACGTGTTACATCCTACCTTACACTAACCTTCCACTTGAAATGGGAAAATCTATGTAATAACCATCTTCACTCTGCTGTTAACATTGCGGATCAGATAATTAATTAGTACCGTTAATGGTCTAAATAGCAAGTATAGAATAGGCTAATAGTAACAAATTAATAAATACAGAGCAAATAATAACCAAATATCTAAAAAAAACAAAGCATACAGAAATTGTTGCAAGGCATCAGAACTAAAATATAAAATGGAACGATTTCCTGTAGCTAATGTTATGTTTAAAATCAGTCAGCAAAACGAATAACAATTTGATTCTCGTTTGTCAATTTCTGTTTTTAAAATGAATATAGTATAACCATTAGTTTCTTGTTTTTTAATTTCTGTTTCTGAAACGGGAAACGATTGGCCAAAAAGTACATGGATCCAGAAGCAACGCTAAGGCTACTGCAATTAGAACTCAATGCTGCCACACGTGGTAATTAGCCTACTTCTGTTCACGTTGTCATTAATCCACTATAATTATATACGAACGATAATATTGAATATCACGATATTTCTTAAAGGCATATCGAGGATATGAAAATGGGATATTGTGACAACCCTACAGAATATTCTAAATGAATGTTACAAAAGGAGGAAATAATAATAATCTCAATTCCAGACCTGGACTGAATGAAATTCTGAGGGAGCCACGAGTGGACACCTCACATCGAGAGTAGAAATAGCCTACACACAGTGGATACAGTGAACGAAGTCCAACGAACGATGAACTGACATTGATAATGATTTCGGTTTTCGGGCGGTCTTTCCAGGACCGGAACTGGAAGTACAAGTGTATGAACAAACGAGCCAAGGAAACAAATCTTTTGAACAAACAGAGCCAAACGATGCAGCTCACCAAAAGGAACAAAAGTTTCCATGGCCATGATTCTTGTTCCCTGCCCACTTAGACCCCTGTCTACTATGTGCCCCTCACTTTGCAAGCAGTGTGCGAAAGAAATCCAGCAAAACTAGTGAGAAGTAGTTTGTAATATATACAGTCAAGCCGGAAAGTCTGAACACTCCTTTCAACTTCTCCACGTTTTATTACGTTACAGACATATTCTACAATAGATTGAGTTCATTTTTTGTCTCAAAATTCTACACAAAATAGCCCATAATGACAAAGTGAAAACAGGTTTAGACATTTGTGCTAATTTATTAAAAATCTAAATGTAAAATATCATATGTACACAAGTGTGCACACCCTTTGATATGACACCCAAAAGTGAGCTGAGGTGCATTTTGTTTCCACTGATACTGCTTGAGATGTTTCTACAACTTAATTGGAGTCCACCTGTGATAAATTCAATTTATTGGACATGATTGGGGATTGCCAACACCTGCCTATATAAGGTCCCACAGTTGACAGTGCATGTCAGAGCAAACTCCAAGCCATGGGGTCAAAGGAATTATCTGCAGACCTCAGAAACAGGATTGTGTCAAGGCATAGATCTGGAGAAGCGTACGGAAAAATCTCTGCAGCTTTACAGGTCCCAAAGAGCACAGTGGCAACCATCATTCGTAAATGTAAGAAGTTTGGAGCCACCAAGAATCTTTCTAGACCTGGCCGCCCGGCCAAACTGAGCAATCGGGGAAGACGGGCCTTGGCCAGGGAGGTGAGCAGGAACCCGAGGGTCACTCTGACAGAGCTCCAGCGTATCCTTGTGGAGATGGGAGAACCTTTCAGAAGATCAACCATCCAGGCAGCACTCCACCAATCAGGCCTATGGTAGAGTGGCCAGACGGAAGCCCCTCCTTAGTAAAAGGCACATCACAGCCCGCATGGAGTTTGCCAAAAGGCACCTAGAGGACTCTCAAACCATGAGAATCAAGATTCTCTGGTCTGATGAAACCAAAATTGAACTTTTTGGCTTGAATACCAAGCGTCACGTCTGGAGGAAACCAGGCACCGCTCATCACCTGGCTAATACCATCCCTACAGTGAAGCATGGCGGTGGTAGCATCATGATGTGGGGATGTTTTTCAGCAGCGGGAACGGGGCGACTAGTCCTGATAGAGGGAAAGATGAATGCAGCTAAGTACACCGAGATCCGTGAAGAAAACCTGCTCCAGAGCGCTCTGGACCTCAGACTAGGGCGAAGGTTTACCTTCCAACATGACAATGACCCGAAGCACACAGCCAAGAGAACAAAGGAGTGGCTTCGAAGAAAGTCTGTGCATGTCCTTGAGTGGCCCAGCCAGAGCCCAGACCTGAATCCAATTGAACATCTGTGGAAAGAGCTGAAAATGGCTGTGTACCGACGCTCCCCATCCAACCTGACGGAGCTTGCAAGGATACGCCAAGAGGAATGGGCAAAAATGTCCAGAAACAAGTGTGCCAAGCTCGTAGCTTCTTTCCCAAGACGCCTTGAAGCAGTAATCGCTGCCAAAGGTGCAGCAACCAAGTATTAGGCTAAGGGTGTATACAGATATGTAACCCCTAAATAACCTATTTTTGTCAGTAAAATAAAATTGCATATTTTCTAAAAACCTGTTTTCACTTCGTCATTATTGGCTATTGTGTGTAGATGTTTGAGGCAAAAAATTAACTCAATCTATTGTAGTATAAGTCTGTAACGTAATAAAACGTGGAGAAGGTGAAAGGAGTGTTCAGACTTTCCGGCTTGACTGTATATATATATATTTTTTTTTAATTGAGAATAATCAATCAGTTTACATATGACGATGGTTACAAAGTGTAGATTATGAATGAAGATAGAATTACCAAAAATAAAAAAAGTAGTTTGTAATATGTCCAGCTCTTGTACTACAAGTTGTAGTTTTAACTTCTGGTTTATTTCCTGAAATTGACGGGTGAGTGCACAGTTCTGTGGACGAGTGAGGTCCTGAATCCCCTCAACAAAACCCCGGAAATAAGGGTTTCATCCTGGGACGTAAAGCCCCAATCTCAATGTCCGCCCTTACACCCTCAGACTTTGAGGCACACCTGAATTGCAAATTTCCACTATAAATTATTGCCATTTGACACTTTGAGGTGACACAAAATTTTCTTGAGATGGTAAGATGAAATAGCACAGAGCCAAGTTAAATTAAATAATTTATGAAACGATAGGGTATTATTGCTCTGGAATAGAGCTAGTTTCATTTGTGTGATCTTAGATAGCAAGGATTGTTTGTTGTAACTTGGCCTCATTTTGATGTCAATAGTTTTCACTACAGGCCTAGATTTAGCAAGTTTTATTGACTTGTATACACGGTGCGTTGTATGTGTGAGTAACTTGGCACTTTTGTTCGGCGAAAAAGTATTTCGTTAATGCCTCATAATACTGTCATAGCAGGTGTACAGAGACCAAATTGATGACATGCGTCAACTACATTACAATATTTTATGCACCCCTGACCACCACTACATTTACATTTCTTTATCATCAGTGGGAAGGGCAGAAGCTTTGTTTTAATTGAGTCCTGGCTGGGGCCGTTTTATTCTGGTTCAGTAGTTAACTGATAACTAAAACTTTGAAAAATAGTATATTTGTTGAGTAGATTTTTCACATCACCACGTTTATTACAGCTAAATGAAGCAGATAAGCGGTTAGATTTGTGTATGGTTGCCTGAAGAGGAACAATTATAAATTAAGTCATGGTGTGTACCTTTCGAAGAAACTGAAAGTATGATAACTTGCTACTTGCATCTGTAACGTGTCCCTTTGAAATGTCTGTCCATCGACTATAATTTTTTTGTTTTTTTAAGTCAAGGGTTGGCATAATTTAAATGTAGGCTAAGACTTCTGTTGGCCCAAGAGCAATAAAGCTCACTAACGTTACGTGTCATAGAAATAGAATGAGCTCATTATTCATTTTCCTACACGTTATTTAAGGAGTTTTAACGAGTAATATATGTGACGTATATGACGTGTAACGTAAGTGCAAATACATTATATTTTAACACATAAATTACACAAGCTAACATGCTAATCCTATCAAAACGCTAAGAGGCTCTAACGTTAAAAACTGTTTTGCATTTGTATCGATGAATTTCATATTCTAAATAACAAAAACGTAATTCCCCATTCGTGAGAGCTTTTATTTCAGAACGCCAAAAGGAAATGCACTGCCCAACTATGTAAACAAAAGCCCACAACATACCTCCAAGGCCTCCAGGCTGATGAAGCTCGCAATAGCGAAACCATCGACAATATCCTCTTCGCAAGATACGGACTCTCGCTTCCTCCGACGCGGCGGCCTATGTCTCTTACCAACTGTCCCAGGACCACGGTCAACCCTACATCCACCTCCGCCGTCCCTTCTTCCATCTTCTCGCTCAGAGCACGAGGAGGGCGAGGATGGCCTCCGTTCAGTTAAGTCTCCTCTCCTTCGTCGTCGTTCTCTGTCGCGTTGCGAACGGGAGCGACGGCTTTGCCTGAAGCCGCTACTTCGGCCTGGCACATCCATGTCAAACAAAGACTACACAAATCCCTGTCTAGTCAAAGCAACTTTACAGTCCCGGTCCAGTCAAAGGCACTTTCACCCAAACCCCCAAAAAAGAAAAGAAAAAATATACACACCGTAAAAAAAAAATGTTCCGGCCTAAAATGGCGTTTGTCACACTTACGTCTCCAGCTTTCTTCGGAAACAATGTCACAACACTACTTCTGTGCGAATTTCCATGAAATTGCCCAAATACCGAACGCTGCCAGCTAACGTTACTTGCGCCAAGTCAAATAAGTTCAATCAACTTCCCAAATTTAATCAAAAAGGAGCAACGCCACTAAATTTACAGAGCATTCAATTGTGCGAAATTCAACTAGCCAGTTAGCAAGCTAGCGAAATCAATTAAATAACAGCTAGCTAATGTTAACTGAATGCCGATTGTTTGGCTATCACACCGACATGATCAAAATGCGAACAGCTCAGCAATTCCATGAATGAGTTGTCTTTATCGGATAAATTCTTGCTAGCTAGCTAACTAGCTAGCGACATGCCAGTGTCAAGAATACATGAGCTATCTAGCTCACGTTGCTAGCTTGTTACCAATCTTAATTTCCCGAAAGACGCAGGGCTGCTACTGATAGTTACAAGGCGGAACCCTGATAACCAGTCCTTTCTGAGCGAAAAACGCCGACCAATGACATGTAATTTACCTAGTCAGCTAACCAATGCTTAAGCTATAGCTAACGATAAAGCTATCGAATAACGTTACTAGCAGCTAGCTACTTTATTTTGGGATTGGCTCGATCTGTTGAAATAATGTTAAATATAACGTAACAATTTAGCTAGCTAACTTCACATGCAATCTGATCACCATCTTCAGTTGTAAACATATTAGATAACTCACTACTGGATATCGTTAGTGTACGTGTAGACCAATATGAAATACGATCAATTCGCTGTCCACTCAGTTTGTTAGTTAGCTAACGTTGAGCTAACTCACTAACGTCATAGCGTACACAATAGCACAGATGGACAACCGGCTAGCTAGCTAACAATCAAACACATGCTGTCGTCTTTGTTGATTGTCGCCTTAACGTGAGCTTGCTAACGTTATCGTTCAGTTTGCTTAAGCAGGTACTTTGGGTAAGAAAACTAGCTAACATTAGCTACCCGTGCTAATTTTCGATTAAAGCACAATCATTAGCAAAAGAAATTACCTGTCAACACGACTAAGGTTAGCAACCAACAGTGGTAACGTTATTTTTTCGTTTGCTTAGGTAGGAATTAATTCAGAATGTTCACGGAAGTCGTCTCACAGTTTACAGTGGCTAGTAATCCAACCTCTCCACTTTTTCACGAGAAAGGGATAATGCCGTTCCCAATCCAAATCGCCAAGGTCCAGTTAAAGAACGCCACTCTGTGGTCACGGCAATTCAGCATAACGTTAGCTAGTTAATATAATCGGTAAACAAGGATAACGGAATCAAAACTCTCGATGAAATGAGTCCATACATCGCAGACCAAACTGGGTTATGTTTAGCCTACTATAACCGATGTTTTCTCTTTCGTATTAATTTCCGTTCCACAACCGCAAAACGAAAAAACTAGGCCACATTTCCACAAACATGCCCGCGGACCAGGCTAAAAAGGGGTGTTCCCACCTTCTGCGAGCGACTAATGAAATCCTCTGTGCTGAAGCAGGAAACACTCATTTTTTCCGAGGTCTTCCACTGAACTACATTAATTATTCTTCTCCGCCACTAAACGCTTACGTTGTTTCCAAAGATTGCATCTGACTAACGTGAGCTAAATAGATTCCACATAAATGCCAGATAGTTAGATGTTGAAAGAGGACGGTTCCGTCTGTTGGGTGAATGCTGTGTGCAGGGTTACCATGCTGTATAATAAAATTCTCAAGTAGCTAACGTGAAGTAATTTGTCAACCAAATCAGACGTAACCAGAGGTTAACTATAGACAATATAGGCTACTAAAATTAATCACAAGCAACCGAATGTGTTTCAACCACCACAAGTCGCTTTGGAAACAGTCTTTTTTCAAGGGTTTAGCTCATCAAAGTAGATTGACTGATTCATGTGTTTTTTGGGGAAATAATGAAAGCACAAAAAAGTCAGCTGATAGACGTACCGAAATAGAGATAATGAAGGTCAAACCGGTGCAAACTAGGTAGTTATTTTTTATTTTTGTCGGCGAGACGAAACAGGAGAGCGGGTACAATCCTTCTGTGTGAGCTCGCGGTGACCACATCCCCTTCCAATCATACGATGCGATCGAGAATGATTAGTAGAAATCACGCGTTAGGAATCGAACAGTAGGGCACCTATAGGTATACCTACTAGCAGGTCAATAGGTGACTAATCTACCGATTCATATCGAGCCTCTGGGTGCGTCCCAATATTCTTCACTCCCCACCTCCCTTCCTCCACTCCCCCACTACCACTCCTCTCCTACCCGGAAGTATGCAAAACTGTCTGAACGTTTCGAGTACAAGTATTTGCACGTAACGTTACAGTAGTAGCATATACAATGTACCTGGCATTGCGGTTTGCGTCGAGGCATTAATTAATATGTAACCATTAATACGTAATTAAGATGTAATCAGCGACGTTAGATTAAAACACAAAGATCCGTTTCCGGTGCACGGAGTAGAGTGGTAGTAGAGGAAGGGAGGGTGCATTTTTCGACTATTGGGACGCACCCCATATTTATCTGCCGTATCGAGAAGGGTCCATCTGCACACTCGCAGACTGGCCTCACTCGTGATCGGCCTGAGCCGTGATTACAGGAAGTGCGCATGCGCTTACAAGAGGAATGAAAAAAAACAAACAGAAAGAGCGGCGTGCATGTAAAGCCACAATGAAATAAAACAATCGCTCGTAATTAATGGAACCTTCTGAATTTCAAAAGCAATGGTATCTAACCTACTGAGTGAAAATCTGAGTTATTCAGCTGAAGTTCGCTCGGTTGCCAGTTAGATAATATGCTAAAATTCAGGCTACTAATTTTTATGTGAATGGTGCGTGTTGGCTCGGCTTCAGTGTCAAAACAGCTATTACGTGTTGCGTGCTTTATTGTTGTAATAAAAGGAAAAACAAGTCGATAACACTTTGCAATAATGTTACATGAATTTAATTGATTGTCTCTTAATAAAAATGTAAGGTGAATACTGACTCAAGTATCATTCTTTCTTACATACTCCTCACATACACTCAAAAACCTTGTATAAGGGAGTATTGTGTTTGACAGCAAGCTAGAAGCATGCTTGATTGGCTAAAAAGCCACAATGGGGCATTTAGTTTAAAGCTGCAATTAATTAAAAAGGCAATACAACATTAACTATATGGATTAAGAGTGGAAAACAAGGGTGCATCAGATATGTTTAATGATATTAAATCCAGGCTAATGATCTGTATGACAGATTTACAAGAGGTCCATTGATGACATAACTCAAATTCAACATTTGCTTTCCTTAATTTCCAGCCCTAGATCAGGATCATTGTAGGTCTCATCCCATAAAGACTGCCCACCAATAATGTAATGTAATAATCACATTCTCTTAATTTTGTTGATTTTGGCCTTTTTTGTTAAACATCTCCATTCGTCTCAAAATATCGATTCAGTGGAGAAATGCAAATGAGCATAAAATAGTTTAAAAATTTGATCCAAGGCATTTAAAATAAGCTTATATACTGTACACATACCAATCAATACAGTGTAATTACCCTGAATGGTGTGCCAGAAAAGCATGCATGGTATCAAGAGGTGATTTAAAACACTATGGGACAGATCCAAACAAACTGTGATAAACTATGTAACATTGTATGCATAGTTGTATGCTAAGGAAGAAAATTTGCTGATGAGGTCACCGGATAGCAGTGTGACACCAGGTCCTAAAACGCCTATCAGTGCACCGTCCACTTCACAACCTGGACAGGCCGCTGATGGCCTCATGACACAGGTTCTCATTCCACTGGGCATGGCCGCCAGCTTGAGCTGCTGCCCGGGGCCAGGGATGACTGTCACCCCCTGGGGTTCACCTGCAGCTGGCCCGTCGTCTGGCCTTGGATGACCACCGTCAGGCCCTGGTTTGAGAGAGAGAGCTAGCTACCAATCAGGGCAACTATCTACAAACAAAATATCCTCCCCGTAGAATAAACTCCTCCCTGTCTCTGCGTGTGCACTGGAGCATAATTTGGTGGGAGGGGTTTAGGAGAGAGATAGGAGGGAGGAGAGCAAAAGGGGGAAGTCTTTTTGCCTTCTATATTTTCAAACTTGCCTACTGCGGCTTTAATCCTATTTCCCCAATATTTTGCTTGTAGTGACTAAGGTTATTTAATTTATCCAATTTGTTGCCATTTCACGTAAAAAAATTTTATAGATAGGCTATGCTAATGATCCAGTGTACTCATTCTGGTTTCATT
Organism: Synaphobranchus kaupii; assembly: GCA_029718625.1. Lineage (NCBI taxonomy): Eukaryota > Metazoa > Chordata > Actinopteri > Anguilliformes > Synaphobranchidae > Synaphobranchus > Synaphobranchus kaupii. Next base: position 71,545,671 of record CM056379.1, on the reverse strand, counting down.
ATGGATCAAGCTATTTTCTCTTTTAGATCAATTTTGTTCATCGTATATTAAAAAAAGTCTAATTTGTTCTATTGAGTACATTTAAAAAACTGTGGAAGGATAAATCCTATCCAGGATTGTTACAGCCAGGGCTGGTGACTGAACACAAAAGGGACAATAGATAACAAGGGTACTGTATCAAAAAGTTTTATTTTATTTATAATATCTTACAACATACAGCCGAGTGTGCAAGTGGAACCGGCCTCAATTTAAATGTCCCGCCTAGGTGCAGCCAATCATCGTAATTGTTATCTGGGACAAAGATATGTAGATAGAGAACAGTTAGAAAAAAACATGCATAGTGACATTTGCCACCTTCAGGAATGGAGGGACGTAACAAGTATCAACAATGTGATGGTCATCCTGGATCAACATTAGCAAATCTATCCAGATTCAACAATGGGATGATCATCCTGGATCAACATTAGCAAATCTATTCAAGATCAACAATGTGATGATCATCCTGGATAAACATTAGCAAATCTATCCAGATTCAACAATGGGATGATCATCCTGGATCAACATTAGCAAATCTAGTCAAGATCAACAATGTGATGATCATCCTGGATAAACATTAGCAAATCTATCCAGGATCAACATAGTGATGATCATCCTGGATAAACATAGTAAAATATATCTGATCAAAAACGTCTCCGACATAAAAAAATTTTTTTTAAAAGCCAAGTTACTCACGCATAGCCTACGGAGCGCTGTCTATAAGTCCTTAATTCCAACTTGCAAAAACTAGGCCTGCCAAGTATTGATATCAAAATGTGGCCACAACTAACAATATTGCCTATCATAGCTCACAGTAAATAAACTAGCTCTATTCCAAAGCAATGCTATCCAAACTTGACCCTGTGTTTCTTCATCTGAGCATGTGAAGAGATTGTGCCTCATGGAACAACATATGATTTCAATGAATGTTTTTAACAGTTGATGAATAATTACACTCCAGAAAGGATATGGTTATACTTTGTTGGCAAGTTTACTTTAGAAAATGTACAGGTTTTAAAATGTTAAGTGCTGCTACAGATTTCTTTACAATTCACAAACAGACATTTATATCAAGAAACATCATGTACAATAGAGAAAGGGGGGCGAACAGATTATTGTGAACATAAGGATATATATGCTCTGTAGGACCACACAGGTTTTGATAGAAATCCAAATATTCCAAATAAATAAATAAATACATAATAATAATAATAATAATAATAATAAATTGTATTCATTCTGTGCTTTTCATAAACCCAAAGCAGTGGATGTGTGAGGCACCCGGGTTCCATCCCGGGTTTTCTCATTGTCTCACAGTCCACCCCGTGTTTTCCCTCTCTCCCTCCTACTTGTGTCTTAGTCTGTCCCGTCACTTTGTTCAGGGCCGGACCGTCTTGTGTTGCTTTTCTGTGAGCTGGGTTTCCCGTTTGTGGTCTTGTCTTGTTCCGTCTTGTTTTGTATCCCCCTGTTATGTACCCTCGTGTCACGGACCCCCTTCTCTTGTCTTGTTCTTGTCTTGGTTTTGTTCCCTCCAGGCTTCCTCGTTCCTGACCCTGACCCTCCTCGTTCCTGACACTGATATTTTGATATCAATACTTTAAAGGCAGGCCTAGTTTTTGCAAGTTGCAATTAAGGACTTATAGACAGTGCTCTGTAGGCTATGTGTTACTCTACATCAATACTGTACATCAGGAGTATGTTAAAATCAGAAATAATTGTTCATCACTGGTAGAACAATAGCAGTCAGTCTGAAAGTTTGACAATAGAGGGTAGAACAAAGCCCTTGGTTTGACTACCAAAGACTATCTGGTTTACAATAAGGTTACATGAATTGGCATGAACTAATGTAGTTAATATGAATGAATGATGTACAAATATATTAAAGTATTTTCAAACATTAATGCATGGTTTGAAATTACAAACCATTAGTTCATGTATTTGTCAACTGTTTATTAACAGTAGGCTACAATCCGTAATGTCTGCACCGCGCTGTGTTTAGCTGAATAGTACAACAACACAAGCTGCTACTGATGTTTCATCTTCGTCCTCGGTGGCTCATCCGAAGTTGATTCAGAAGCTGAAATGATGTTTTCTAGCTAAGAAAATTATTAGCTAGCAGACCATGTGTAGCCTATATATACACGTCTGACCAAAACAACAGCAGCAGTAGTGAGGCGGAATTCGATTACGGATTGTAGCATTAACTAAGGTTTATACTTCCAATAAGGGTACTAAATAATGAAAAGTTAATCGAATGCTTTGTTAATGGATTTGTACATCATTAATTAATGTTAACAACTACATAGCTATAGTATTAAAACAACCTTCATTCGTTCATCTCTGAACATCTCTGTCGCCTCCAAGTCCTCCGCAACAACAAACAACACCGCTCATGCCTCGAACCCACCAGACGCGCAAGCGCACTGATGCCCTTCACTTCCGCTCCCATGTTAACGAATTTCTGCGGTTCTCACCGGCCTCACACACACGGCTGGCGGGCGGACGGCTCGCAGACGTGGAGCTGATTTTTCCACTCTGGGCGGAATTTTCTGGGCGTCCACATGCGCAATCTTATAGAAATACATTGTATATGCTCAATATCTGCATCATATCACTACATATTAATGTTTTTCAACCTACTAATAGTTTTACTATTGTTATTAATTATTTTAATACATGTTATATTTTAATATAGGCCCTAATGAAAAAGGGAACAGAGACGATCGCCATTGTGGGATGAATGAAGTTAATAATCAAGTTATACATTTTGCATATAACCAGTCCCGTTTTTATAATGCTTTTTCTTTATTATAGTATACAAATTTATATATATATTTTATACATATTTGTTCAATTAAGACTATAATTAAGACTATATAATGCAGAGCCAGCTATCCGCCTGTCCTGAGCTACAGAGCCAGCTATCCACCTGTCCTGAGCTGCAGAGCCAGCTGCCCCCTCCTGTCCCTGGGCCGCCTAGCCTACAGCCGCTCATTCGTCGCCGGCCTCCAGGGCGATGCAGCCATCACCGCCGGCCTCCAGGGCGATGCAGCCTGCGCCGCCGCCCTCCTGAGCGGTCCTGCCCGCGCCGCCGCCCTCCTGAGCGGTCCTGCCCGCGCCGCCACCCTCCTAAGCGGTCCTGCCCGCGCCACTGCCACCGGTCTCCAGAACGGTCCACCCCGCGCCGCCGGAGGTCTCCAGAGCTGTCCCTCCTGCACCGCCATCCAGCCTTTATTTTATCTGATTTCCGCATTCCTCTACCTCGTGTGCACGGGTCTTCTTCAATCCAGGTCATGTATAGTCTATATCTTATGTGCTAGTCCGGTCCGCGTCGTATGTGTTCCCTCGTTATTGTATTATCAGCTTCCCTTATCGTTTCATTGTGCTCACTTGTGAGCAATCTCCCCTCCCCGTGTCTGCACACCTGATTCCCATTATGTCTGTCTCTCCCTGTGTATTTAAACCCTGTTATTTCAGTCTGTCTTCGTGAGTTCCTCAGAAGATTTTTTTTGCTTCTTTGTTGCTGTCTGGTTTTCCGAGTATATTTCGAGTTATCTGTTAGTTTCTTAGTTATTTGTTTCCGAGTTTTTTGTATCCCTCGTCGGTTACCTGTGGTCGTTTATTTCTGTTTTCAGTCTGTTTTGTTTTCTTTGTGTTCCTCCTACGCCTCCCCGGTTTGGACCCCTGCCTGTTCCTTGACCACTCTTTGGACTGTGTTTTCTTTCGTTGCCTGTCTACCCGGTTTTTCGACCCTGCCTGTTGTTGTTTATCTAACTTCCCTAACCCTCAGAATGCATTCTCTTTTATGATGTTAAATTACTTGTTTTGATGGAGGGAGGATGTGGAGGATGAGAGGGTGTGAGGCAGGCAAGTCCATTCCTGGAGATCTGCTGCTATATACTGGGATAAAATCATGAATGGTTTGTATATCAGAGTGTGGTTTGTGGCAACTGGCATTGCTTGAGATTTTAATGTGGTTTAGGAATCGTCCATCCCCCTGTCTCTATCATCCCTCTCTCTTTCTCTCTCCCCCCCTTTCACTCCCCTTTTGGTCTCTTGTACACTCAGCATTTGCCCTGTAGCACTGGGTGACTGTTCTCAATCCCCCTGGCCTGAGCTACCGAGGAGGCGGACGGTGGACTTTTTGTGGTCCGCTGGCTGGCCTTTTCTGGTCCCACTGCAGTGCTCCATCTGACTGTGCAAGAGGAAGAACATGGTGTTGGCGACCTGGACAGAATAGTATATAATTGTCCATTTATACAGGAATTCAGTTTTCACACAAATCCTGTGTATTTACAGAAAGCTCAGCATGCATTTTCAAACCTGTATTTAAGCATTACTGTCTCACTAAGTGTGAGTGAAAGGAGAAAAGAGGATACTCATTGGTAGTACATAGTATTTACTGGGTCTGTGTACAGATTTTGGTATACATTTTTTATTTACCAGTGAAGGTTACCATAATGAGATGGATGTCTCTTCACCTCAGATCTTTAAGACACTGACGAGTACATCGATGCCAAGAAGAAAACTCACTCCAATTTGATGAGGTATAAAAGACTTAACCTTCCTTTGGTTGAGCATTGCTATAGAGATAAAGGTTTATATTTTAGCATAAGATCACGAGAGGGAGTATATTGTTCGAGGATGTCTTTAGCAGTGCTCATTTCCTCTAACACACAAACCTAGAGAGATCTAATGCTTTTATACAACAGTGCTACACTGTCATTTTCGTTTTGTGCTTTTATTTCAAGAAAACCGAGAGCTTTGGGACTTGAACAAACTGAAAGTAAGATGCAAATCTTTATACTTGCCTAGGCAATAACGACATTATTATTAGGCCCCAAGCTGTGACGCACTGGGAGTGTGTTATCGCTGAATATCAGCACTGGTTCATTCTTGATTATATCGTATGATTGGACACCCGATCCCCTTCCAATCATATGATATAATCGAGAATGATTAGTAGAAATCATGCGTTACCAATCAAACACCTTTTACACACTAGCAGGTCAGTAGGTGGTTAATTAAGCAATTCATATTGAGCCTTATTTGCGCTATCAAGGAAAAACCCGCACATTATCACAGGGATGAAAACGAAGTGAGCTGTGGGATTCGTATGAGCCATTATGAGTAGGTTTGTCTAAGTTTACTAGCTACTAGCATGTTAAAAATCACTTGACTGGTTGATTAAAACAGTCCGAGCGTACTATACATAGGCTACAGCCTAAATGGTTGTTATAGAACCATTTATCCATGCATATTCAACTGTCTTGTTTATCTAACCTCCCTCTACACTAGCTAGGACTATTCACATAGCCTCTCCTATAAATCTTGGATTCGAATAGATCAAGTAGGAGATAGAGGGAGGACATGCAACAAAAAACTGTCGTTCAGACTTACATCAGTTTCATGTCACACTAAATTAATTCTCTGCATACCGTAATCAAGTGGTCTTCACTAGGTTGTGCAATAGAAAGTGAATATGAGGGCTCCATAGCATGTTCTCTTGTTGAGGACGTATTGTATAGTGGCTCAGCCGGTTTGACGGTATACCATAAACCTAACTATTCTGACAATCTGCCCTTGTCACACCTCTCTCTCACAATCCCACCATGACTCTTCACTGAATGCTGTACAATAAAGCACATACACATAGGCATGTTTTCTGCTCATCCCCCATGAGTTACGCAAGCAGCTATATTCTATACACTTTCATGCAAGTAATGCTGAAAGGCCATATATATAACGATATAACTTGAGTTGCAATTGGACACTGTAATTTCCCTTGTGATAAAGTATCAATCAATCATTCTTGTAATGCAATGTCGTTTTGTCGATCATTCAACTCCAGTGGATAAACCTTTATTATTTGTGTTCGTCTTTTCATTTCAGGCAATGTTTCAAGTGCAGCAGGTAACTTCATCTTCTGATTGTGGATATTGGGTGACAGATTTCATAAAGATTGATGTTCAACTATATCCTGACAGACAGTGATGGATCCTGATCCTGGGGTAGTGACAGAGATGGTGACACCTCAGTATGATGGCCCCTCAAGAATGAAGTGTCCACAGACTGCCATGTAGCCCCCCTCTGTGACTAGCCCCAGCATCCTGCATTTTGTATATGTGGTAAGACTATTTACATTTGACATTGTAGGCATTTAGCTGACGCTCCTATCCAGAGCGTTGACTGTCTAGGATCACACAGAGGTTCTTGGTGGCCTCGGAGGGAGTCATTGTGGTGTTCTCACTGGAAATGGAAAGGCAATAGAGGACTGGATAATTACAGTTGAATATAAAAATAATGGAAAATTAACATTTGTTGTTTGTAATCGATAGCTCGCAGGCTCCATGAATTGTATGACAAGTGATATGATGAACACAATTTACCAGTCATATTAAACAGGAATTGGGGCAAGAATAAAGTTTACAAGTTTATTTATAAATAAAGTCCAAAGACTATTTATCAAAACAAATCATGTATTTGCTCTTCTGCTGGGAAGAGTTGCCAGACTGGGGGATTTCCCCCTAGGATTAAAAAAATTCATAGGGGGAGTTTTAGAGTAAAAATCTGACATATGGGGGATTTTAAAAGGAGGTATGGGGGAAAATTGTACGGGAGTCAATTGAAAATGGGGGGGTATTTTTTGGGGGGAATTAATTCAGGCATCTGGTAACACTGCTGCTGTGTCGTTTTCTCAAATAAATAAAAAGTTGACGTTCTGTATACCAAGTAAAATTTATGTTTTTTGTGTTTAAAGTGTTACTTTGGTGGGGATCATCTTTAGGATAACCAAATACAATATAATTGGATGCATTCTTTTGTGTGAACCAACATGAGCAATAACCACACAAGTCAAACACATACACACATATTAGCTTATGATCACATTTTTGTCAGAGCAAACATATGGGGAAAAGGGGCATAGGGAACTTAGAACACACTACCAGAGATTGTATATGGCTCTGACACTACGGAACTGTTCAATCCTGGTATTTTCCACAGCACCTGTAGCGTTTGGGCTTGTTACAACCCCGGCTCGAAGGGCTGCAACACAAATTATGAACAGTTACACAAATGGGAACAGTTACAAAATGAGTTTATTAAAATATCAAAATAGAGACATGAAACAAGGGGAAAAGGTGTGGGTGAAGTATAAGAAAACAAGATGAACACGAGATATCGAGAATCCAAAAAGAGTGGCAACACAGGGACGTAACAGGGGCGTAACAGGGGCTAACCCGACCTCAGCTCCTCCTCCTCATCATCTTCTTCCTCCTCATCATCTTCTTCCTCCTCCTCATCCTCCTCCTCTTTCTCTTTCTCCTCTTCCACCTCCTCCACCACTTGGGTGTTGTCTGTGAGGCCTTTGAATTGTTCAAGCTGCTCCTGTGATTCTCGTCTCCTTCTGTGGAGTAACTGCTGAACTACCTGTCTATGTCCGGGGCCTGTAGGGACTGTAGGGCCTCCTCCAGCAGCCGAATCTCCTTCAGATAGAAGGTACAGGCATTTTCCACATCAGCCTTGATGAGGACCTTCTCCTCAGCAGCTCTGCTGATCAGGTTGTCCAGCATCACAGCTCGCTGCTTCATCGGAACAAGGTCCCCACTGAAGGTCAGCACGTGTGCCCACAATGGGTTGTCCAGCTGGATGATGTTGATGTAATCAAGACTGACAGGGAAATGTGTTGGTTTCTGCTGGGCATTATACGCCTTTAGCAGACCTTTCACCTTTATCCCTGCCGCCTTGATGCGCCTGGACAACCTTACTGCAATGGACTGGCCATCTGTAAGACACAATATGATAGTGTAGTGTGTAAACTAGTGGAACACGTATAACTATCATTTTGTTAACTTTCATCAAATTCCTTCAATTGGTTGCAAATTTACAGACAGCGGTTCAGTACGATACTCAATATACCATAACATGGGATGTGCAGGTAATACAGGATAGAAGTGGGTAGGTGGGTAATACACGTGACAAGATATAATGAGTAATGTTGCACATGGATATAACATGCGAACATAAATATTTTTGTAATAATTGCAGATAAGCATACTACTAGTAGGAATTACAAAATATATAATTTTCTCCATAAAATTCCACAAGATTGACTGATTCATGTGTTTTTTGGGGAAATAATGAAAGCACAAAAAAGTCAGCTGATAGACGTACCGAAATAGAGATAATGAAGGTCAAACCGGTGCAAACTAGGTAGTTATTTTTTATTTTTGTCGGCGAGACGAAACAGGAGAGCGGGTACAATCCTTCTGTGTGAGCTCGCGGTGACCACATCCCCTTCCAATCATACGATGCGATCGAGAATGATTAGTAGAAATCACGCGTTAGGAATCGAACAGTAGGGCACCTATAGGTATACCTACTAGCAGGTCAATAGGTGACTAATCTACCGATTCATATCGAGCCTCTGGGTGCGTCCCAATATTCTTCACTCCCCACCTCCCTTCCTCCACTCCCCCACTACCACTCCTCTCCTACCCGGAAGTATGCAAAACTGTCTGAACGTTTCGAGTACAAGTATTTGCACGTAACGTTACAGTAGTAGCATATACAATGTACCTGGCATTGCGGTTTGCGTCGAGACATTAATTAATATGTAACCATTAATACGTAATTAAGATGTAATCAGCGACGTTAGATTAAAACACAAAGATCCGTTTCCGGTGCACGGAGTAGAGTGGTAGTAGAGGAAGGGAGGGTGCATTTTTCGACTATTGGGACGCACCCCATATTTATCTGCCGTATCGAGAAGGGTCCATCTGCACACTCGCAGACTGGCCTCACTCGTGATCGGCCTGAGCCGTGATTACAGGAAGTGCGCATGCGCTTACAAGAGGAATGAAAAAAAACAAACAGAAAGAGCGGCGTGCATGTAAAGCCACAATGAAATAAAACAATCGCTCGTAATTAATGGAACCTTCTGAATTTCAAAAGCAATGGTATCTAACCTACTGAGTGAAAATCTGAGTTATTCAGCTGAAGTTCGCTCGGTTGCCAGTTAGATAATATGCTAAAATTCAGGCTACTAATTTTTATGTGAATGGTGCGTGTTGGCTCGGCTTCAGTGTCAAAACAGCTATTACGTGTTGCGTGCTTTATTGTTGTAATAAAAGGAAAAACAAGTCGATAACACTTTGCAATAATGTTACATGAATTTAATTGATTGTCTCTTAATAAAAATGTAAGGTGAATACTGACTCAAGTATCATTCTTTCTTACATACTCCTCACATACACTCAAAAACCTTGTATAAGGGAGTATTGTGTTTGACAGCAAGCTAGAAGCATGCTTGATTGGCTAAAAAGCCACAATGGGGCATTTAGTTTAAAGCTGCAATTAATTAAAAAGGCAATACAACATTAACTATATGGATTAAGAGTGGAAAACAAGGGTGCATCAGATATGTTTAATGATATTAAATCCAGGCTAATGATCTGTATGACAGATTTACAAGAGGTCCATTGATGACATAACTCAAATTCAACATTTGCTTTCCTTAATTTCCAGCCCTAGATCAGGATCATTGTAGGTCTCATCCCATAAAGACTGCCCACCAATAATGTAATGTAATAATCACATTCTCTTAATTTTGTTGATTTTGGCCTTTTTTGTTAAACATCTCCATTCGTCTCAAAATATCGATTCAGTGGAGAAATGCAAATGAGCATAAAATAGTTTAAAAATTTGATCCAAGGCATTTAAAATAAGCTTATATACTGTACACATACCAATCAATACAGTGTAATTACCCTGAATGGTGTGCCAGAAAAGCATGCATGGTATCAAGAGGTGATTTAAAACACTATGGGACAGATCCAAACAAACTGTGATAAACTATGTAACATTGTATGCATAGTTGTATGCTAAGGAAGAAAATTTGCTGATGAGGTCACCGGATAGCAGTGTGACACCAGGTCCTAAAACGCCTATCAGTGCACCGTCCACTTCACAACCTGGACAGGCCGCTGATGGCCTCATGACACAGGTTCTCATTCCACTGGGCATGGCCGCCAGCTTGAGCTGCTGCCCGGGGCCAGGGATGACTGTCACCCCCTGGGGTTCACCTGCAGCTGGCCCGTCGTCTGGCCTTGGATGACCACCGTCAGGCCCTGGTTTGAGAGAGAGAGCTAGCTACCAATCAGGGCAACTATCTACAAACAAAATATCCTCCCCGTAGAATAAACTCCTCCCTGTCTCTGCGTGTGCACTGGAGCATAATTTGGTGGGAGGGGTTTAGGAGAGAGATAGGAGGGAGGAGAGCAAAAGGGGGAAGTCTTTTTGCCTTCTATATTTTCAAACTTGCCTACTGCGGCTTTAATCCTATTTCCCCAATATTTTGCTTGTAGTGACTAAGGTTATTTAATTTATCCAATTTGTTGCCATTTCACATAAATTTTTTTTATAGATAGGCTATGCTAATGATCCAGTGTACTCATTCTGGTTTCATTATGGATCAAGCTATTTTCTCTTTTAGATCAATTTTGTTCATCGTATATTAAAAAAAGTCTAATTTGTTCTATTGAGTACATTTAAAAAACTGTGGAAGGATAAATCCTATCCAGGATTGTTACAGCCAGGGCTGGTGACTGAACACAAAAGGGACAATAGATAACAAGGGTACTGTATCAAAAAGTTTTATTTTATTTATAATATCTTACAACATACAGCCGAGTGTGCAAGTGGAACCGGCCTCAATTTAAATGTCCCGCCTAGGTGCAGCCAATCATCGTAATTGTTATCTGGGACAAAGATATGTAGATAGAGAACAGTTAGAAAAAAACATGCATAGTGACATTTGCCACCTTCAGGAATGGAGGGACGTAACAAGTATCAACAATGTGATGGTCATCCTGGATCAACATTAGCAAATCTATCCAGATTCAACAATGGGATGATCATCCTGGATCAACATTAGCAAATCTATTCAAGATCAACAATGTGATGATCATCCTGGATAAACATTAGCAAATCTATCCAGATTCAACAATGGGATGATCATCCTGGATCAACATTAGCAAATCTATTCAAGATCAACAATGTGATGATCATCCTGGATAAACATTAGCAAATCTATCCAGGATCAACATAGTGATGATCATCCTGGATAAACATAGTAAAATATATCTGATCAAAAACGTCTCCGACATAAAAAATTTTTTTTTTAAAGCCAAGTTACTCACGCATAGCCTACGGAGCGCTGTCTATAAGTCCTTAATTCCAACTTGCAAAAACTAGGCCTGCCAAGTATTGATATCAAAATGTGGCCACAACTAACAATATTGCCTATCATAGCTCACAGTAAATAAACTAGCTCTATTCCAAAGCAATGCTATCCAAACTTGACCCTGTGTTTCTTCATCTGAGCATGTGAAGAGATTGTGCCTCATGGAACAACATATGATTTCAATGAATGTTTTTAACAGTTGATGAATAATTACACTCCAGAAAGGATATGGTTATACTTTGTTGGCAAGTTTACTTTAGAAAATGTACAGGTTTTAAAATGTTAAGTGCTGCTACAGATTTCTTTACAATTCACAAACAGACATTTATATCAAGAAACATCATGTACAATAGAGAAAGGGGGGCGAACAGATTATTGTGAACATAAGGATATATATGCTCTGTAGGACCACACAGGTTTTGATAGAAATCCAAATATTCCAAATAAATAAATAAATACATAATAATAATAATAATAATAATAATAATAATAAATTGTATTCATTCTGTGCTTTTCATAAACCCAAAGCAGTGGATGTGTGAGGCACCCGGGTTCCATCCCGGGTTTTCTCATTGTCTCACAGTCCACCCCGTGTTTTCCCTCTCTCCCTCCTACTTGTGTCTTAGTCTGTCCCGTCACTTTGTTCAGGGCCGGACCGTCTTGTGTTGCTTTTCTGTGAGCTGGGTTTCCCGTTTGTGGTCTTGTCTTGTTCCGTCTTGTTTTGTATCCCCCTGTTATGTACCCTCGTGTCACGGACCCCCTTCTCTTGTCTTGTTCTTGTCTTGGTTTTGTTCCCTCCAGGCTTCCTCGTTCCTGACCCTGACCCTCCTCGTTCCTGACACTGACATTTTGATATCAATACTTTAAAGGCAGGCCTAGTTTTTGCAAGTTGCAATTAAGGACTTATAGACAGTGCTCTGTAGGCTATGTGTTACTCTACATCAATACTGTACATCAGGAGTATGTTAAAATCAGAAATAATTGTTCATCACTGGTAGAACAATAGCAGTCAGTCTGAAAGTTTGACAATAGAGGGTAGAACAAAGCCCTTGGTTTGACTACCAAAGACTATCTGGTTTACAATAAGGTTACATGAATTGGCATGAACTAATGTTAATATGAATGAATGATGTACAAATATATTAAAGTATTTTCAAACATTAATGCATGGTTTGAAATTACAAACCATTAGTTCATGTATTTGTCAACTGTTTATTAACAGTAGGCTACAATCCGTAATGTCTGCACCGCGCTGTGTTTAGCTGAATAGTACAACAACACAAGCTGCTACTGATGTTTCATCTTCGTCCTCGGTGGCTCATCCGAAGTTGATTCAGAAGCTGAAATGATGTTTTCTAGCTAAGAAAATTATTAGCTAGCAGACCATGTGTAGCCTATATATACACGTCTGACCAAAACAACAGCAGCAGTAGTGAGGCGGAATTCGATTACGGATTGTAGCATTAACTAAGGTTTATACTTCCAATAAGGGTACTAAATAATGAAAAGTTAATCGAATGCTTTGTTAATGGATTTGTACATCATTAATTAATGTTAACAACTACATAGCTATAGTATTAAAACAACCTTCATTCGTTCATCTCTGAACATCTCTGTCGCCTCCAAGTCCTCCGCAACAACAAACAACACCGCTCATGCCTCGAACCCACCAGACGCGCAAGCGCACTGATGCCCTTCACTTCCGCTCCCATGTTAACGAATTTCTGCGGTTCTCACCGGCCTCGCACACACGGCTGGCGGGCGGACGGCTCGCAGACGTGGAGCTGATTTTTCCACTCTGGGCGGAATTTTCTGCAAACACTGCGACATAAAATATGTAGGAGAGACAGGAAATACAATCAAGACCAGATTGGCACAACACATATATAACATAGGAAATCATAGGAAAACAGACACACACATAGTGGCTCATTTCCTACACCATGGACGTGAAGCAGTAGAAATATCGGGCCTCCATTCAAACATTGACTGGACACAGGTGGACAGATGTAGAACAGAAAGAGATTGGATTAGAAAACTCAACACCATATTCCCAGGAGGATTAAACAAACGCTGGTAAAACCAACACAAGAGGGACCAAATTCTTCCTACTTAAAGGCTGCAGTACACTGAATGGCCAGTGCAAACTTTTCTTTCCCAAGGGGCCCTCATTATGGGTAACTTGGGAAATAAAGATTTTTTTCCTAAACCTACACATATTGAGATTACTGTTAGATAATGGGATTAAATTATACCTCTTTGCTATGGCCTCAGGGTTTCTGGTTCTACAGCAACAGTAGCTATATGGTACTTAAAAGGAAATATCAGTAATATCATGATGTTGATTGGCGCATATTGATGCATGTACATTGCAGGGATGTACAAGTTCCCTCTTACCTGGAATGTTTTCCAGAAGTACCTTAAAGTCATCTCTGGCCTCTGTCTCCTGATGTACTGCCTTCAGCCTTCACTGTTTAACTGAGTAGGCTGTAAAACACAAGGAGAATGTTTGATAGCAAAAGGTTCAGTGTGTGCAGATGGAGTGTGTATGTGCTTCAAACATTATGCAAGAACTTTATGCTGAGTGCACTCAAACTTCAAAGTTGAAGTTTCTTTCAAATAACAAGAAATGCTCACACCATTGTGCATAGTGCAGGAGGGCGTCGGTCAGGGTGTCCACCCTGTGGGAAGGGGTCATCTCCTTTGTCACCTTGCCGAACTTATGGAGGTATGACAATAGCCGCTCCATCTGCTACCCATCCGACAGTCCGGTCCATGGCACATTCCGAATTCCATTGGTTGTCTGAAATTGACAAAAAAATGTATATCCTTATCAGTTCTTTCAATTGATTTTGTAGAGGTAAACTAAATGTTAATCACTACGCAATACATCTGATGATCATGATTGCTCCAATAAAGTGTTGTTGTGTACAAGTGAAAAAATGTAAAGTGTTTTGAATTCACCGTTCATATGAAATATTAATATTTAACATTGGATATTCATTACCTGACAGGAGAGATCATACTCGTAGGCATGAAATGCAAGCACAGCTAATTCGGTCCTCTCCAAAAGCTCTGGGTAGTAGTTCTATTTAAAAAAAAAAATATATATATATATACTGTATATATATATATATATACGTATATATATATACACAGTGAAGTCAGAAGTTTACATACACTTAGGTTTAAGTCATTAAAACTCATTTTTAACCACTCCACATAATTCATGTTAGCAAACATGTTAGCAAATAGTGTTGGCAAGTCAGTTAGGACATCTACTTTGTGCATGACACAAGTAATTTTTCCAACAATTGTTTACAGACAGATTATTTCACTTTGAATTTACTATTGTAGGGAAAAATAAATTTCCTGCTTCAGTGTTCTTGGATGGTCACCTAACACAATCAGCCTTACTCAATGATCAAGGGGGGGGTTAGAAACAAAGCCTGGTGACGACGGTACCGCTAGTGTGTGAGACGGGAGTTAGCCAGCATACCTAGGTGACAATAACCATTTGGTTCCCTCCCACACCACATACATTTGTTTGCCTGTCACCCAATCAGGGACAGGAACCTGCATTTTATGTCAGCATTTAATTTCAGGTTTTGGGTATAAAGCTTGTACCACACACACTATTTTGTGATTGAACTGCCTTACTATTACCCGGTATCATGTATACTGTAATGAAGACTATTTTGCATTATAATTAAATTGCTACTGACCTAAACTTTGGAACTCCGAGTTTTACTTTACAAAGGACAGAATTCCTACATAAATTGGCGAGCCAGCGACGGACGAAAAGGGGGATGATTGGAGAACTTTTTCTTTTCAAGCAAGACAATCTGCACCATTCTATTTTCTATACCAACAAAGAATCAAAGAACTTTTCTACAGCCACACCAAGCCAGGACATTTTTTATTGCACGGAGAGGAGACAGGCCTTCTGCTGCTGCAAGGAAGACAGACTGGACCTCCATTGCAAGCCCTCCTTCGACGAATAAACCGAGGAGGAATCTTTGTAAGTATAACAGGTTTTTTCTGCATTATTCCGCTGTGGATAATAATTTGAGTTTATATGGTTATGTAACAAGTGTGATTTGTCAGCTGTGGCAAAGGTGAGCAAAATAGCACAGATTTAGGAGCAAATTCAAGACGTAGGCATGAGAATTCTCCTGGGAATTTAATAAGTAAATTCTGACCTGTTTAACAGTAAAGCGTAGCTTTACAGGGTTAAGCGGGAGGTGTGTTTGTAGAGGAACTGGGCTTTTTGGGAAAAAGTACCAGCAGGGTATCCCACATTTATCCTGTGTCCTTGAGGTAAACCACCACACTAGGTATATTGTACATAGGTGTACTCAGAACCTAGAATGATGGAGTGAGCCATTGATTATATTGCAAAACATTACAAAGAGGGATCCTATGGATCTCTGTTAGAAAAATCAGATCCTCTAGTTTGGCTTGAGGAAGCGTGTACAGAGTACAATAGTAAATGTAAAAATAAAAAAACATAATGTACAAATGTACCAAGCCCTGTTGCAAGGTGAAAATGAATTGAAACACCTTTTGTCAGTAGCAGAAAAACTCTGTGTTGAACAGCAGCAAACCATTGAAACACTTAGAAGTGAGAATGCAGCAGGACAGGCAGAGCGCTGTTTAGCAGCACATAACAGTATTGAACTGCGGCAGCAGTTGGCATCACTGAGGACAAGCTTGGCTGACTCAAAAACTGTAAATGCCACACTAAATAAACAGTTAGACAAGTGTAAAAATGCTTATGAGTTGCTATGGGGAAAAAAGTGCAAAAAATCCAGAGGTTGCTTTGGAGGTACACACATTGCTAATGCTAGTGCAACTCTAAGGTAACTAGTAGCATCCACTACCAAACGCACTTAAACACTCCACAGTGCACCCAAAGCAAATAAAATACGATAACAGTCTATCGGGGTTATTTTGAGTGTTTATACCATCATTTTTGAAGTCAAACTATCGTTGAATCCTTTACTTTGTGCTGACCTAATAAAATAATAAACTTCTCTGTGGAAGTACGGCGGTGGAGCGAACATGGCAATTACAACTTGTTACTCTTCTTTGTTGTTGTAGTCGACCAGTGCCGGCACTACATTCGTAGGTAACGTAAAGTATCGCTCCCCCGATAGACTGTCGTCGTATTTTATTTGCTTTGGGTGCACTGTGGAGTGTTTAAATCATAGACTGTATAAAAATATGGACATAGCCACTGTGACGTCACCCATTGCCTTTCCACGGCCTTGTAAAAACTGAATTGAGGCTCCGGATGTCTTTTTCGCCACCAGTCTGTACAAACTGCGTCTGCTCCGTGGAGCCGAAGAGGACTCAACCTGTCCCTCTGATTGGTCCTGAACAAATGTTAATACCCTGTCCAAACGACACAATTATTTTAAAGAATCAGCACATGCAGAGGCATTAGATAAAGGAAAGGCACCTATTGCAATTAATTTAAAAATTTTTGTTGGAAAAATTTATTGACTGAGTATTTTGACCACATTGCTGCCATTGACTTACATGGTGAAAGACCTATACTGGAGCCAATCGCAGTGGCGCTAGTGAGCAACGGCACAATTGCTGCTCCCAGCCCAACCAGGAAGTGAGCTTCAAAATGAAAGCCCAGTCTTGGCCCCTTGGTTTAAGTGCGTTTGGTAGTGGATGCTACCGGTTGCCATAGAGTTGCGCTAGCATTAGCAACGTGTGTATGTCCAAAAGAAGGGACAGCATGGAATTAGCTGAAAATGGTTTCCATCAATCAACTACATCATGGATAAGTTGTAATTGAGACATTATGTCCAAAATTCTGAACTATCCCTTTAAAGAGCTTAAACTCCAACTACCGCCTCGTTATGGTGGGGAACCGGGGAAATGCAGACCATTTTTGACACAATGTCTTATTTTTTTTCAAGCACAACCCTCCCGCTTCACTACACCAGAATCCCGTGTAGCATTTATTTTGTCACTTCTGTCTGATCAGGCTCTCGCTTCAGCTGACCCTCTAATTCGGGCCACGCCCCTGTTATTCGTAATTCAATCCAGCTCATGAATGAGATGCAGCTAGTTTTTGATCACGAAGTCTCAGGTGAAGAGGCAGCCAGGAAATTGACCAGTTTGCGCCAGGGAACTGATACAGTAGTGGCCTTTGCCATAGCATTTTGAGCATTGGCCAGGGGGACAGGTTGGCCTGACGGCTCGCTAAAATCCTTATTTTTAAAAGCGTTGTCCAACCCCATTAAGGATGCGTTAGCTATGCTCGAGCCACCCGCTACGTTCAATGACCTGGTCATCACGGCTATACGCCTTGATAACCGGATCAGAGAGAGTGAACTTGAGCGTAGCAATCACTCGGTCCATTTTAAATCCGCCTTGCCAGTAGGTATTCCGCCCAGTTCCCCCACCTATCCCTCCGCTGATCAGGAGGAGCCCATGCAGGTGGATGGGTCGTCTCTCCAGCAATCTAGGAGAGCGAAACCGCGGGGATATTGGTGCCAATACTGCAAGCGTAGGGGCCATACTAAGGATCGATGTCCTAAGTTGACGGGAAACAAGGGGGTCTCACAGGGGAAACCGAGGTCCCCAGTGAGACAAAATAGTACTCCTTCTCTGACCTTTTACCCGTTCAACTGTTTTGGGAAGTACACTCTGTAAGTGTTAAAGAGATACTGCAGAGGCTCATATTATGAATATTCATACAGTCAAGGAGTGAAAGGGTGTGTCTTGGTGAACTGACTCAGGCCCCCACTGAACTCAGCCCCCTTCCTGCTCTCTCCTCACCTAAACAAACAACAAAATGACAAGCGACAAGAGTGACAGCAGTACTGCAGGGAGTTTTGAAGTGGAGGAGTTTGAAAGGATTCCTTCGTGGTGGAAGACTCTTCCTTGCGAAGATGTTGCTTGGGAAATACAGCCGTATTCATTCGAGTCACTGGCAGCAGCAGCCGCTGTATTAGTTGAGCGACGTCTTCGCGATCGAGGAGAGGACCGGGGATGTAACCGAATGGTAGAGCTAACGTTACCTAGCTAAGTTAGCTTGTTTGTCTGCCTAAAGTAACGTTACTATTAAATACATTCAAATACACAGCAAAACCCAGTCAAATAGTAACGTTAGTATATTGAACATGGCTGGTTGTAGCGCCCATGTTGGTCTGGAGAGAATTGTTATCATTTATTAGCTAACATTCATAAATGATAGCGATAACTAGCTATCTAGCTAAGTTACCAGTTCTCTGGACCAAAAGGGGCTAAACTCACACACAATAGACTGTTTTGCATTACCTAATTTATCGATACATTCCATCTCTCGGCAGATTATGAAAGCTAACAGAGCCGGTGGCGTTACACCGAGGAACAATACATCTGACTCCTTGGCATAATGCAGGCAAGTTAGCTAAAGATACCAAAGTAAGACGTTGTAGATGAATAACTCTCTATGGCTACGTTCACACTGCAGGTAAAAAGTGGCCCAGATCCGATTTTTTCCTCAAATGTGACACAGATCCGATTTTTTTATGGAAGTGTGAACAGCGAAAATCACATTGAATCTGACATTTACAATTCTCATTTGGGCCACTTTTGAATGTGGTATTAGATGCGGATACATAACCGATTGTGTCAAAGCGACCGCAGTCTGTCAGATCAGAATTAATGTGACTTTTTACGTCATTTTTGATGCACCTAGCAGGGCATTAGAACGTTAGCGCACGGGCTAGTTAACTCACTATTGTACAGGGTAGGTTATCAACAGATTCACATTATATTATCATGTGTTGTCATTTTAGATAAGTGGGAAACGTGCAAAGCAGTGGATTTTTTTTGGGCAAACGATACACCATAATAAGTCGGAAGTAGGCAACATTTTTATATCATTCGCGGACAGCTGCGTTACCCATTTTGTGATTTAAAATAATGTTAGAACTGTCCATATTACTGTCTTGGTTTGTTGCACGGTATTCATTATTCACTGTTTTCTCATGTAGCTGCTTACCGAACGTTATGGTTGTCAGTCCAATAGTGTGTCAATAGTTTAATCTAAGGGTGCGCATGCTAGGCTATACGTTACACATGAAGTTGAACAGATGTGTCGTGTGATACTAAAGCTTTTTTACATTGTGTATTTTAACACGGCTGGAACGCTGTATTGACCAATCTGCATCCCGGAACTATTCGTTTTATAAATGTATATCGACTAGTCTCACTAGCCAAACGGCCTAGTGCTCCATTTTCTTAACTCGCCCGTCCTCGCCCAGGCGAGTGAGCGAGGTTAATTTCATGTCTTGCTTGAGTTTCACTTAAACCGCCCATGTCACAGTCCCCCCATTCCTGGCTCCGATCTCGCATTCACAAGTCACTCTGCACAGTAGCAGCCATGGCAGCACAAAAAGCTAGTAAAAACCTTGGATTTTTTCCCGTCTCCTCACCCTTATCATTAGCTCCACTGTACATCAACTTTAAAATTAACGCAGAAGCTGTGACTTTGATGACTTCCTTTTTGTTGTTTATTTCTGCAGGCTGTGTAACAGGCGCTATGTCTTTTTTTTTTTTTTTTTTTTTTGCACGGGTCATTTGAGGAGAGCAATCGGTTCACAGTGGAATCAGATATGGGCCACATTAAAAAATTAATGTGAACAGCCAAACAAAAAAAATTGGATCTGAGCAATAAATCGGAATTGAGCACTAAGGCCTGCAGTGTGAACGTAGCCTTAGTAGCTCGATAGAAGTTGTAATATTAACGTTAGCAGTAATACAAAGCAATTTGCATTTGAACTTGAACTAACTAGTTAACAGTACAAGGGTCTCAGTCTCAAAGAGGAAAAAAAAACCGTTGGTCTCTGCTTTTATACCACGTGCCCAGCCGAGACCACCCCTAGGACCACCTAAACTCCACCCATTTTTATGTTGCGTTTTGGTAAGCCTTCACAAAAACTCATATAAAACTATTTTGACTAAACATGAGATTTTCGGACATAGACAGTTGTGTATGATTATAATCTAACCGAAAACATCGGTTTTCAACGGGAAAAGTCGGTTTTTGACTGCAGTATCACTTTAACGCTTTTATTGATTCCGGGCCGTGGAGTCTTTTATTGACGCCAAATGGGCTAGGAAATAAAAAATCCCCACCAATCTACTCACTACCTCCCATCAGGTTACTGCCCTTGATGGTCGCCCTTTGGGTTCTGGAGTTATTAAGCAGAGGACGAATCCAGTAGAGATGTGCATCTCTCCCCAGGGGCACTCGGAGAGAATAGAATTATTTTTAATTGACTCTCCGTCGTACCCACTGGTACTGGGACATTTGTGGCTAGGGTTACATAACCCTCATATCTGTCGGGGTAGAGATAGGAAACCTATTCGTCAGTAGGGTCCTCAGTGCCTATCTCATTGTCATAATGTCATTTACCCTTCCTCGGGCTGCGCTCCTGATCTCTCCGAATTCAGCTCCGAGAGTGATTCCGAGGAGGCAGACTTTAATTCAGACCAGGGTATTTCATCTCCCTAGTAGTAGAGAGGAGAGTTTGTCCTGGGATCCCTTTGCAGAGGGGGGTCTCACGGAGGAGGACGATTTCTTCATCTCCGATTTTGAGTGGGACAGGTCATCTTGGCACATCTTCCGGTACTCCAGAGGTAGTAGGGGCGCTTGAGTTTAGTCTACCCGCGGGCATGCCTACGGAGTATTCTGACCTCGCTGAGGTCTTTAGTAAACATCGCGCTACCAAATTGCCACCCCATAGACCATATGATTGCACCACTGAGCTGTACCCGGGTACTGTTCCGCCCAGGGGTTCACTGTATTCCCTGTCTGTTCCGGAGAGCGCGGCTATGAAACAGTACATTGAGGAGTCTCTGGCTAATGGGTTTATTGCGCAGTCTACGTCACCAGCCGGTGCTGGGTTTTTTTGTTGTTAAAAAGAAAGACGGAGGGCTGAGACCCTGTATAGACTACCGGGGTCTCAATGATATTACCATTAAGAACAGGTACTCCCTTCCCCTCATGAATTCCTTATTTGAGCGCTTACAGGGGGCGTCGGTCTTTTCTAAACTCGACCTTCACAACGCTTACAATCTTGTGCGCATGCTTGAGTGCGATGAGTGGAAGACTACGAAAACCGGGTGATGCCTTTCGGTCTCACTAGCCCCCTCTGTTTTCCAGGCGCTAGTGAACGATGCTCTGAGAGAGATGCTGGAAAAATTTGTCTTTGTTTACTTAGACGATTTTTAAATTTTTTCTCTGGATCTTTCTTCTCACATCATTCACATGAGACAGGTTTTGGAGGCGCTCCTTAAGGCTCAACTATTTGTTAAAGGGATAGTTCGGAATTTTGGACATAATGTCTCAATTACGACTTATCCATGATGTAGTTGATTTATGGAAACCATTTTCAGCTAATTCCATGCTGTCCCTTCTTTTGGACATACACACATTGCTAATGCTAGCGCAACTCTATCGCAACCGGTAGCATCCATTAACAAACGCACTTAAACACTCCACAGTAAATAAAATACGACGACAGTCTATCGGGTTAATTTGAGTGCTTATACCATCATTTTTGTAGTCAAACTATCGTTGAATCCTTTACTTTGTGCTGACCTAATATTCTCTGTGGAAGTACGGTGGCGGAGCGAACGTGCCATTGCAACTTGTTACTCTTCTTTGTTGTTGTATTCGACCAGTGCCGGCACTACATTCGTAGGTAACAAAAAGTATCACTCCCCCGATAGACTGTTGTCGTATTTTATTTGGACCAAACATAAAAACTTGGAGTATATCCAACAGGCCCAAACACGTCAAGCCCTTGGGCTTTGTTTTTTACCAGGTTTAATTTTATCCTGACCTATCGCCTCGGGTCAAAAAATATGAAACTGGATCGTTATCACGCATTTTTGACCGTTCGGACAAGGAGTCACGCTGAGATCTCGTGTTCTCCAGTGGGGTCACGCTTGTCAATTCGTGGCCCACCCGGGTGTTCATCGGACCAAGGAATTTGTTTCTCACCATTTTTGGTGGCCCAAACTTGAGAGCGATGTGCGGGAGTTTGTCGCCGCATGTACTATTTGCGCCCGTAACAAGGGTTCGCGCCTTTCTCCTTCGGGTCTCTTGCGCCCACTGCCCGTTTCCAGTCGTCCCTGGAGTCACATCGCCCTCGACTTTGTGACCAGCCTGCCGGCCTCTCATGGGAACACGGTTATCTTGGATGATCTTAGTTGACCGTTTCTCTAAGGCGGCGCACTTTGTTGCTCTGCCCAAACTGCCATCGGCACCTGAAATGGTGCAGTTAATGGTAGACCATGTGTTTAGGGTTCACGGCCTACCCCTGGATGTGGTGTCTGATCGCGGCCCTCAATTCGCCGCTAGATTCTGGCGTTCATTTTGTGCTGTTGGGGGCATCCGTCAGTTTTTCGTCCGGTTTCCACCCGGAGACTAACGGACAGACGGAGCTTCATCCCGAAACCAATGGACAGACAGAGCGCACCAACCAGAGTATGGAGAGCACTCTCTGGTGCCTGGCCGCGGCCAATCCCATCTCATGGAGTCGTTATCTTGCCTGGGCCGAATACGCTCATAATACCCTGCGTAACGCTTCCACTGGTCTCTCTCCTTTTGAGGCTCAGCTGGGAAACCAACCCCCCTTGTTTCCGGAGCTGGAGAGAGATGTGGAGGTACCTTCCCCGGCTCCTTCATTCGTAGGTGTCGAGCGGTCTGGAAGCGGGTACGCGCATCATTATTGCGGACCTCTGCCAAACAAAAAGTGGTGGCCGACAGGCACCGCCGTCCTGCTCCTTCTTATCGGGTGGGGCAATGAGTGTGGCTTTCCACATGGGACCTACCTCTGCGAGTTGAGTCTCGTAAACTCGCACCTCGGTTTGTAGACCCTTTTAAAATCATCTGGAAACTCAACCCTGTCACTGTGCGCCTTCAGTTGCCATCATCCATGCGCATCCATCCCACCTTCCATGTCTCTCGCTTGAAACCGGTGCTCGTTAGCGCTCTCGCCCCGGCTGACAAGCCGCCGCCTCCTCCTCCCCGGTTCTTGGAGGGAGGTACGGTGTATACTGTTTGGCGCATTTTGGCTGAGAGGCGTGTGGGCAGGGACTACCAGTTTTTGGTGGACTGGGAAGGATATGGTCCTGAAGAGCGCTGCTGGGTCCCCTCCAGGAACATCTTGGATCCTGCACTTATTAGGGACTTCCGTAGAAGCAGGGCTGAGGGATCGACTGGAGCCGTCCCTTAGTTGGGGGGTCCTGTCATGGCTATTGGCAGTCTCCTTTGTTCTCTGTGGTTCTACTTTTTGGTTTCCTTTTTGGTGTCGTCGGGACGCTCTATCAGATTTTTTCCTCCTCCGTTCCGGTGTTTGTATCTTGCCCGGCAATTATTCCCTGCACCTGTTTTGCGTTTCCTGCCAGCTATAAATGCCTCAGGACTTCCGCATTTCCTCACTTCGATATTGTCTTTGCTATGTTGACAACAAAGTCAGTAAGGTCTAGGAAATTCGGTTGCTGCATTTCTGGTTCGTATGAATAAGAAACGCAGCAAGTCCGGTTAGAGAATTAGGATTAGATTGGTTTTCTCTTTTATTTCCAATCTTTCTCTTTATCCTTTATATTTGTAACCTGTTATCTGTGTTCATCTGTGTTCATCTGTGTTGAACTGTGTTCAGCTCTTTCGCCACAAGAGCTCTGGATAACAGGTTTTATTTTCTGTTCTTATCCTTCACTCGTTTTGTCGAGTTTTGTTTTGTTTCACAACCTCTTGTTACGCCTAATTATTTAGTGCATGAGGTAATTTTTTTTTTAGTTATTCTCGCAGTTTATCGCGATCGCCTCAGTTTTTGAGGTTGCTCTGTTTTGCCTTGTGCTAGGGAAGTTTTGGTCCCGATCCTGTGTTATCTCCGCCCTGGTGCGGCTACTTCTGCGTTTGTGGTGTATCTTTCTAGATATGTTTTTAGAAATCCTTATCGGTCGCGTTTGGTTCTCCGAACCTTACATTCCCCCTTACAGTTAATGGCCGATTCGGACGGGATAAAGTATCTCCGTAATCAGCGTCTATAATTACAGAGATGGGAGTGCCTACTCCATGTTGTCGTCACACCGAAAATGTTCCCCATGAGTCATACAACGTTACACATCCTATCTTCACTGCAAACTGATTGTTTCTGGTAGAAAATAGCTGTCAGGGAGCAATTAAAAAGATACAGCGCCAAAAAAAAAAAACTACGTGGAGACGTAATGTTGGCATGGCAAACATGTCCACAAAAAGTGTGAGGAATCCTGCATTACACCTTCTTATTAATGTTAGCTTGAAAAAAACAGCGTTAGGCCATAACATGCATGTAAAGCTATAGGTAGGCTACAATAGCTTACCTAAAGCTGCCACAAGCGTTGCCCCACTGTAGCCTACTTTTGAGCCTGTTTTTATTTTATTTTTTGCTCTCTGTCTTCTTATTTAATGCAACGCTACATTCATTTAGAGTCGGCCAATAGTTGTGGCTTGCACTTGGGCCAAAGAGAGCACAACCAAAGGCGTCCTCGAGTGCTTACGTGAAAAACCAGGAGAAAAGACTGAGGAAAACTCTCACAGGAAATAACTGAATTTTACCGAACATGTCAATTCGCACGGGATTGCTTTAACCTGGGGTAATTTGTACAGGACATTTAACAGTAGGTAAAAGACTCCGGAATCTTTACTGGCGCGGGAGCGCGCAGTCCGTAAAAGTTATGGACATGGCAGATTCAGACGGGACAAAAATAGCGGAGCTCCTCCGGTAATTATTACATTACCCCACCTCACCCTGTAAAACTTATGCCATCCGAATAGGCCTTAAGGGTCACTATTTCCCTGTAGCAAGTCCATTTAACAAGCAACCCCCACCTAGTCTATACCTACCCATGTGTGACATAGTGGACAATAGCGTCTATATTTGAGTTCATAAATATATTTATTCATCATATAAAATTTGAATAACGTCATAGCAACAAGATAAACCCAACAATAGCCTGATCATATGCCAGAAAAGCCCTGCTCACTGAAATGCAAAATAAACTGAAAGTTCTACTGTATTCTACTAGTAATATGTGCTACTAAATATGAAATAAATATACAATCCTACCATTTGTTTTACACATCGAGATGTTCCTTTCAAAATTCAGTGGTCATTTATTGTCTGGTACAATCAGTTTGAGAAATATACAACACTTTATACCGCTATTACACTATCTGAAACGTCGACTCCCCCATGCCCTGTAAGCCTGTCTCATTCATTAGTTCATTCTGGTTTAATTGTCGGCTTTTTATCCAATAGAGTACATTATAACCATAGCAACGGTATATGCCATGTCTTTTTGGGTGCTTTGAAAAATGAAATGCAGCCCAGCGTAACGGCAGTTTTCGTTTTAAAGGTCTGGTATTACACAAGCTCTATAGAATACACATTAGGGAAGGGAGTTTCCCTTTGCCGATATGTAAGTATTTTCGCGTCTAAAATGCCGTTGGTCTCGTATGGTGTAAAACTTGTGCCACCAGAAAACTGAATTCGAATTTAGTAAAATTTAATTTGTATATGCGTTTTGAAATTGAATTATGTGATTTGAATCTGAATTTCGGTAGGCTACTCAGTTAAACTCGGATTTCAAATTCATATCTCAGAAATTCAGTTTGCAAAAATTCAATCTCAGAAATTCAGTTTGTAAAAATTTAATTCTAAATCTAGCTTTCAGTTTTTCAGTTCATGCACATTCAGGCACTTCAGGAAAAGGAGTTGTTGGCAGATATCATCAATCTTTGGAGTGAGCGCGTTCTCATTTGGTTCCAGTATGGTAGCTGTGGATCAGCTGTGTAATGTTGAGATTAATTTACATAGTTAAACGTTATTGAGACAAATTATTGCCATACTCACGCCATCAGAGCGACTGCAGTGATATTTTAACTACTTGGCGGACTACTGTCTGTGTAGGCTACTATACAAATTAGACTAACGTCGTTATCATGATCTCCTGTAAGTTAACGTTAGGTAACGTTAATGTTACCTAACCAGCCAGCTAATGTTAATCATCAAGCTAGACCAGTGGGTTGTTGTCGTAGCTATGTGCGGTAAGTTAACATTACGTTTAGCTAGTTAAGTTTCAGTTTTAGTAAGTTTCACAGTGATTTAGGATGCCAGGGAACTGTGATTGTGCAGGCTGCACATAGTTTACGTTTTTCCATCAGGAAAAGTAACGTTAGCTATTTTCCTGCATGGGTGGGGTTTGTGCAGGTTAGGAGCCTGGACCTCACTGCTCATCTGTGTCGAAATACGTGATCGTGTGCGATGCCAATTTTAGGGTGCAGGACTGTCCCTGGGGATTCAGGATGGGATTTTGAAAACAGGACCGTGTGAGACTGATACCTGGTGCGGTCCTAACGTTATCCGTTCACTCAGCTCCTTCAGTTCCATCGACATTAGAGCAGCCTCTGCCGCTGGCCCTGGTGGAAAAACTTCTCACAGAGCCAGCACAGATTCTACTCGACGGAAACGTGAAATTTTTATGTTAAGTGATTGCTATTAGCTATCAATTAATGAAACAATATTTGCTTGCTGTGAGGCTAGGTAGCTAGCTTAGTTAGCTAAACTGATCGATCATAGCTACTGTAAACATCAAGCAATGAGTAAACATCAAGCAATAAACATCAATCCCCTAAGTTTGTAGGTCATCTGTGGCAGCATGACGTGTTGTATACATCTTAGGCAGCTGGGGTAATGACAGCAATTACACTTGAGGGTGTCACCTTAACTTAAGTGGCAATTGTGGATCACCGAGAGGGAGAGAGAACTTTTTGTAATTAGCTCTTTGTAATTAGCTAGAGCCAATGATAAAGAAAAAGTTACCTTTGTGGTTGCCTTGTCGATGTGGCGCATTTCTGTGATCGTTCATCTGTCATGACAGTGTGTCTCCAAACAAGCCACTACAAAATCCCGTTCGTGACGACTTTTTAATTTGTGAGTCAAGTTCGGGGAAGCACTGCAACGTTAGCCAGAAGTCAAGATATTGTAAACTATTTAGCTAGCTAGTTATGGTGAGACTTTATAACTACGAAGGTTTTTTTTTCAGATTTGTGACTGTTATTTTCTTGTAATGTCATGGAAGCATTGATTTAGGGAGTTATTTCAATGCAGAAATATTGCACCTTTTAGCCACGGGGTGGCAGTCCAAGCCCACAAATGAATAGAGTACTCAAGTGACTACGTCATGCTGGTTTCTGAAGTAAATTCCCCATTCATTTAGAGCGTAGACATTAACTAAAGCTTACTTTTAAACCATTTCTACTGATTATGTCTTACTGTCAATTTCCCGGATTGTTCAATATAACGCCCGTTCGCAAACTATGTCGTTTTTCTGGACCAGCTTCGAGTATATTTTACGTTTTAGTATTTTTTTTGTGAACATACCAGCGCTGGCACTGTTTAAAAACTCCATGTCCCATAATTCCCTCCGAACGTGTAGCCTTGTCTCCATACGTTGTCATATAACGTTAGCCAGCAGTAGCACACAGCTCCGTTTTTAAACACTTTTTTCTAACGTTAGCTAGCTAGCTTGAAGGACTAAAAGCTAGAATTGCTTTATGTGATTAACCGTAGCGCAGTTTCTGACCTTGTCGGGCGGGCTTCTCTACTTAGCAAGCTAACGTTCAGCGGCAGTAGCCTACTCCCATCTGCCACTGTCAGACAGACGAGATGAACCCTTGAGCAAGGTACTTAACCTGAATTGCTTCAGTATATATCCAACATTTTATGAATCGATAAAATGTAATAAGAAGTTGTGTAAGTCGCTCTGGATAAGAGCGTCTGCTAAATGTCTGTAATGTAATGTAATGTAATGATATCTTATTGGTCGAGAACCACCCGTGCGTTGCAGTACTGGATATGTAGTCCGTTAGAGTGGACTACAAGTCAAACTACATTCATTAATGCATTACTTTAAAAAATAAAAATTGGAACATGCGATACATGGAATATATCCTTGTACCACACAGGCTAATCCAGAAACATTTTGGCTCATTCTATAAATCAGATTTCAAGAAATAGTCAATAGTCGCCGAAGCCCATTCGATCTTCCATAGGGAATTTAGTTCCGAAACTAGACTCTGCCCACGACTGACGTACTCACTTGAGTACTCTATTGGAGCTATGAGGTTTAATACGTAGAATGGTTTGTCAGCCCATGGTTTTGCACCAAGGGGCCAAGATTGAGCTTTCGTTTTGAAGCTCACTTCCTGGTTGGGCTGGGAGCAGCAATTGTGCCATTGCTCACTAGTGCCACTGTGATTGGCTCCAGTATAGGTCTTTCACCATGTAAGTCAATGGCAGCAATGGTCAAAATACTCAGTCGATAAATTTTTCCCACAAAAAAATGTAATTGCAATAGGTGCCTTTCCTAAAATGTCTTATTTGCAGTTTATTATAATGGGAATGCAGTTATAATTGCTGTCTTTATTAATATAGGCTACTTGTATATGCTATAAGCCTGCTGGTATTAGGCTGCTGCTGCATGTAGGCTCGTAGTCATTAATGTTGCATCTATTTAATAAAGTTTTTATTACCCATGTAACCTGAAACCTGTATTGCTTCTTGATTTGAATTGTATGACAAAACTAATGTTTTATGTATTAATTTAGGACACCATTTGTTTTGATTAAATTAGAATTTATTGATCATCATTGCCCAAATGAGGCCATAGAAAGCCTCTATAAGTTCCTCCTTCTGTAAATTTGTCTTCAAATAGCGGAGACGACACACATTGGCAAGGGCTTCCTTATGTGCCTCCCCAGAATGCCATAAGCCCAGTGGACAACCTGCCTGTAGGCTGTGTAGCGGTATTGCCTGGGGAAAAAGATATTGGTATCTTAAGTCAAACTTGAGAATCTCACAAGTAACAACACAAATTGATTTGGATAGTGATATTGAGATAAACAGAGCCTCTCCGCCCTCTATCGGGAGGAGCGGAAAAAACACACCTTCCGCTCCAAACTCCAGGGCCTTGAGGAGGATGAGAAATGCACAAGGTACTTATTCCGCAGGGCATGGTCAAAAATGAATAACATCTCTTCCCTTTATAACAGCAGAGGGGTGGTGGTGTCTGAAGAGGCGGATGTCCGGGAGGTGGCCAGGGAGTTCTATGCGGGTCTGTACAGCATAAGGCCCGCAGACGGGGCTCTCATGGACACCTTCCTGGGCTGCCTGGACAGACGCCTGGGGGATGAGAGCATGGAACCTGAGTTGAGCACCGAGGAGCTCACTCAGGCCGTGCGCTCCCTCAATCTGCACAAAGCTTCTGGTCCTGACTGGATCCCGGCCGAATTCTACCAGGCCCTTCTGGGATCTCCTGAAGGAGGACGTGGCGGAAGTTTTCAGGGCGGCGTACAGGGAGGGGCGGTTGGGGGCCTCACTGAAGCAAAGTGCGGTTGCAAAAAGGGGGACCTGAAGGACCTCCGGCACTCGCGGCCGATTAACCTCCTCTCAGCCGATTATAAGATCATGGCAAAGGCGCTGATGAGGAGGTTCCAACACATGATAACATCGGTGGTCGGCCCCGATCAAACGTGCAGCATCCCAGGGAGGTCCATAAATGACAACCTGCTCCTCGTGAGGGATATCATAATCCACTCCGGGGACCGCAGGTCCCTCTTGGGCCTTCTCAGCCTAGACCAGGAGAAAGCCTTTGACAGTGCAAGTCATGTGTGCTTGGAGAGGGTGCTAGAGAGGCTTAATTTTCCTAGCTCCCTCCTGCGCTTGACCAAAATGTGTTTAACTGACATCTCGGGGAGGGTGGTTGTGATCCGCCCCCTTTGCCATTAGGTCTGGCGTCAGGCAGGGATGCCCTCTAGCATCCCTCCTGTACGTCATCTACCTTGAGCCGTTCTCGCAGGCCATCAGGGGCAACCCGGGCATCGCTGGTTATCCACTGCCCGGGTCCCAGGGGGAGCGGCTTAAGGTGATGGCGTACATGAACGACATTGCCATCGTCGGCACAGATAGTCATTCTATCACCGTTGCCAACAAGGTGCTAGATGACTTCTGTGCAGCCACTGGCGCCCTAGTCAATAGGGACAAGAGTGCACTGTTTCTGTCTCGGCATA
This sequence comes from Synaphobranchus kaupii, assembly GCA_029718625.1. Classification (NCBI taxonomy): domain Eukaryota; kingdom Metazoa; phylum Chordata; class Actinopteri; order Anguilliformes; family Synaphobranchidae; genus Synaphobranchus; species Synaphobranchus kaupii. The sequence goes on along the minus strand of CM056379.1, from coordinate 71,515,255 downwards.
GGAGTGAGCCACTAACCGTTTTCTTCCCTGTGCGCAGAGATAACATCAAGGTCCTGGGGGTGACCTTCCAGTCAGACGGTGAAGGAAGGCTGAGCTGGGAGGGAGCCCTCCGCCACGTCCAGGGTAAACTCTGGAGCTGGAGCGTGCGGCCTCTGACTCTAAGATCCTGGTCCTGAAGGCAATAGTCCTTCCCATTTTTCTCTACTTGGGGAGGGTGTTTCCCCCAGAGAAGGCCACTAGTAAAAACATCACTAGAATGGCCTTTCGCTTTGTCTGGGGGAGCACCATGGAAAAACTGAAAAGAGCTACCCTCCTCAAGGAAGAGAAGAATGGGGGCAGGGGGGTCCCAGATATAGTAAACATCATTTTGGTACAGGGTCTGGCCACACTGGTCCAGAATACTCAGAAGGTTGAGAAGGCCTCTGGTACCTTTGCTAAGTACTATGCCACTCCCTTCTTGAGGACGATGGGCCTGTGTGCGCTGGACCTGACCATACCGTATAGCTGGGACCCCCCATATGTATATCGAGCCCTGAGGGACTTTGCTTTTGGGGCGGGATTGCCCAGGGCCGGGCTGACCTCATGGAGCTATAAAATAATCATGGCTCATTTAAGATCAAGTCAGACCATGACACTCCCGAGGGGCAGCACGACCCTGGACCCGTCAATAATCTTGGCAAATGTCCTAAACAAATGTTTAAATAACAAGCAAAAGGACATTGCCTGGATGTCTGCCCACATGTGTCTCCCCACCAGGTCATTCATGTTCAAGCGGCACTTGGCCCTGACTGAGCGCTGCCCCCACGGATGCACTGACTCAGAACATGTTTACCATCTGTTCTGGGAGTGCTCCGTGGCCAGACGGGTCTGGGGCCTTGTTGTTTCCTCTGTCTCCCATAACAGGTTGCTGCCGAGGTCCTCCCTGACTGCTGAGAGTGTCCTCTACGGACCCCGTTGAGGATGCAGAACACCAGAGCTCCAGCGTCAGTGGAGGATCGTTAACACCATCAAGCAGGTCCTGTGGGAGGCGAGGAACATCAAGGTCTACCAAAAAACAACTGTAGACCGGGTCACTCTCAGGAGGACGACGCAAAACCTCCTCCAGGATGGCATTATGGTGGACTTTGCAAAGGACAAGCGTCTGGCAAGAGAGAAATGGGGGGTGGACCATTGGAAAGAACTGATCATTTAGTCCACCCCCCTCCATCCCAAAGGAAGAGAGAGAAACCATAAGGCACAGTTCGCACTCCGGAGAATCGCGGATGATAATACGAAATATTATTATGTTGTTTCTGCTCTCAGCAGTTCCACCGCGGCTAGAGTCGTGAGCCTTCTCGAAGACCCACCGGAGGAAGATAAATATGCGACGTTGAAGTCTTACCTCCTGGACACGTTCGGTTTGACTGAATCCGAGCGCGCTCGTAAGCTGCTCGGAGTTGATGGATTATATGTTGACTCTCCTGGGAACTCATAAACCGTGTTTCCTGTTCATGGAGCTGTTCATGCAACAGCTTCCTACAGCAGTGCGATCTGCCCTGGCTAATATGCCCCTTAAAGATTTCCGAGCTTTCCGAGAAGCTGACAAGTTTTTTTCCGCCGGCCGACAGAGCTGCGGGGCCGCCCTGGGTCCCGCCCACAATGACTCCACACTGCCGGTGGACGCAGTGGCCATTACCGGCACTACAGCTACAACCCAACAGCGAGGTCTGTGCTTTTACCACGTGCATTTTGGCTCCAATGCTACCAAATGCCGCACCTATAAGGCGTCGGGAAACGCCAGGGCCGGCGCTCACTAGCTGCCATGAGCGTCGGCCGTACGGGGAGCTTGTTATTTATTACTGACACTGATTCTGGGCGGCGTTTCCTCTGTGACACTGGTGCGCAAGTGAGCATTCTGCCCGCAACACCCTTGGACATACAGAGTGATGGACATGGCCCTGCTCTTCAAGCCGCCAACGGCAGTTCCATCCGCACTTTTGGGAAGCGGAGGCGCTGTGTTTTGGGGGACAACGATTCGCTTGGGATTTTGTCACAGCTAAGGTGTCCACCCCCCCTCCTCGGCGCGGATTTTCTCTGCGCTAACAGCCTGTTAAGAACCGGCGTTAAGAACCGGCGGCTCGTCAACGCTGAGACATTTACTTCGCTCCCGTGCTCACTTAGCTGTTCTGGCACATCAAAACTGTCTAGCGCACTCTCATCTGCTGACGTGTTTTCCCATTTTCCTCACCGAGTTCCCAAGCCTTACTGAGCCCACCTTTTCTTCTGCCTCCACTAAGCACGGGGTAGAACTCCACATCCCGACTACCGGCCCGCCTGTCCATGCCCGCGCTCGATGCCTCGACCCCGGGAAACTCGCTGTTGCCCAGGCGGAGTTCCGCACCATGGAGCGCCTCGGCATTATTCGCCGGTCAAACAGCCCCTGGTCCTCGCCCCTCCACATCGTGCCGAAGGCCGGCGGCAGGTGGCGCCCCTGTGGGGATTATAGGCGCCTTAATGACGCCACGATCCCCGACCGATACCCGATTCCTCACATCCAGGATTTTTCCGCCCGCCTGGCCGGAAAAGTTGTCTTCTCCAAGGTGGACCTTGTGCGCGGATACCACCAGGTTCCTGTACAGTTGCAGGACATCCAGAAGACGGCAGTGATCACGCCATTTGGCCTTTGGGAATTCCTGTGGATGCCGTTCGGCCTGAAAAACGCAGCGCAGGCTTTCCAGCGCCTGATGGACACGGTGCTGCGGGATCTACCGTTCCTTTTTGTCTATCTGGACGATATTCTCGTCGCCAGTGCCTCCATGGCGGAACACGTGTCTCACCTTCGAACCCTTTTTGAGCGGCTCAGCCAGCACGACCTTATTATTAATCCAGCCAAGTGCCAGTTCGGACTGGCTGCCATTAACTTTCTCGGGCACCGCATTACCAAGGACGGTGCGGTGCCATTGCCGTCGAAGGTGGAGGCTGTGAACAGTTTTCCCCGCCCCCTCTCCGCGAAGGCCCTGCAGGAGTTCCTGGGCATGGTGAACTTTTACCATCGTTTTATTCCCCATGCAGCCCAGCTCATGCAGCCCCTTTTTGGGGCCCTCAAGGGCATTTCCCCCAAGAAGGCCATCGATTGGTCTAAGGAGATGGACAGCGCTTTCTCTGCCACGAAAGGGGCTCTGGCCAACGCAGTCATGCTGCCACCTATACCAGGGGCGACGATCGCCCTCACCACGGACGCTTTGGATTACGCCGTCGGTGCCGTGTTTGAGCAGTGCATTAATGGAGCCTGGCAGCCTCTCGCCTTTTTCAGCCGCTAACTGCGTCCCAACAAGAGGAAGTACAGCACTTTCGACCGTGAACTCCTTGGCCTGTACCTGGCCATACGTCACTTCTGTTTTCTGCTGGAAGCCCGGCCATTCACGGCGTTTGTTGACCACAAACCATTATCGTTTGCCATGGCTAAGGTGTCGGAACCGTGGTCTGCCCGTCAGCAGCGCCAGCTCGCTTTCATCGCCGAGTTCACTACGGACATCCGGCATGTTGCGGGCAAAGACAACCGCGTGGCCGGGCCGTCGTCGGCGCCGTCCACCTTGGAATCGACTACGCCCACATGGCAGTCGATCAAGCCTCGGACCCAGGTGTACAGGCCTGTAGGAGTGCTGTCACAGGGCTTCAGCTGCAGGACATTGCGTTTGACGACGCCGGCAACACCCTACTTTGTAATGTTTCCACGATGCAACCACGGCCGGTTGTGCCCAGCGAGTGGAGACGACGGGTTTTTGATGCCATTCATGGTCTTTCCCATCCGGGCAAGAAGTCGTCACAGAAGATGGTGTCAGCTAGGTTCGTTTGGCACGGCCTCAAGAAGGACATCCACAACTGGGCCAACACCTGCATTGTATGCCAACGCTCTAAGGTTCATCGTCATGTAAAGGCCCCGTTGGCGCCTTTCTCGGTTCCTGAGAGGCGTTTTGACCACGTGCACGTGGACCTGGTGGGGCCCCTGCCACCCTCCCATGGTTTCGCCTACCTCCTCACAATGATCGACAGGACCACCGTTTTGTTGGCATCGACAACGTCTGCCGATGTGGCTCGGGCATTCATCGCCACTTGGGTCGTATCTTGGAGGCCGGGGACAAGACTTTCTTAGTGGACGTCGGTGGTAAGCCGGACTACGTTTCCCTGGACCGCCTCAAACCAGCCCATCTGGATCTGGACCAGCCCATTAAGTTAGCTCAGCCCCCACGGCGGGGTCGCCCTCCGTCTGTTGCACCACCGCGGCGCCCCCTACCTTCTTGTGGTCCACCTGTGTCCACTCCGGCCCCCGCTCCGGCCTTGCGGACTTGTTTCGGTCAGGCGGTTTGGCCTCCCCCTCATCTGGCGTTGCCAGTTCTGATGAATTTTGGGGGGACGGATGTGGCGGCTACCTCTGGGACATACATATATAATTCACCTCCTACTGTCAACGCGGCTACAACATAGATGGTAACTTCTATGACGTGTTCTTTGAGTTGAATGAGGTTTATAAATAAAGAATGCAGCTGCGTTGCAGTTAGCTCAACCAGGAAAGAAGTCTCAGTTTGGTGATTTCCCGCACTCCTTCACATGAACATTTGCCTGCCCGACAACCCGGGAACGCTTTTTTTTCTTCATTTCAATGTCTTTTGAATCTTTTTTTCTGTTTTTGTGATTTTTTCGTATTTCTTACTGTGGTGTCCTGAATGTTGTATGTTTATTTTAAAAACTAAAAGGGAAGGGAAAATAAAAATTCCCCCCGATAAAACATGTTTTAAAAATGTGAAATGAAAGAAGATGATGAATTGTAATTTAAAAGAAAATGCTTTTATTGGATAATTGAAACTTACAACCAATAAAGACAAATTTTCGTTAATTCCTGCGACCCACGCCTCCGATAGAAAGACTGAGCATCCGAGTTCGGCTCAGAAGCTGCATTATCACGCGTTGGGCATCCACTGGGCCTTGGAGATCCTTCTTCTTCTCTTCACCTTTTTCCTGGTTCGCGCTCGACTAGTAAGTAACCCCATCATTCCTCTCAATTACCCACTATCAGTCGAGTCGTACCACTGCTTTTCCGGATAATACCGTTATTGGGTTGTACCGCATCCCTTTTGTTGAGTGTGATTGTATAGTGTTTAGTAGCTTAAATATAGTAGCGATGTGTGTAAATAGTAGTACCATCAGTGTCTTGGTCTTCCTGTAACCCCACTACAAGGAAAAGTGATATCGCACTTCTATTTCACGCTTAGTGTATGTGTAATTTTAATTACTGCGATATATTGTAATATTAATATCACCATATCCCGTTTCTGTGTTTTGTTATATTGTGTTGAATACTAGTAGGGTAATACTGTTAGAGTCCTGGCGGATTCCCGCATCACCCTATTAAACCTCATTGATTAAACTGAATGTTTGGGCCTGTTTCCTCTTTCACGCTGACGGAATGATCCACTAATAAAGTCACACCGAGACATTTGAATCTTATAAGTGCCGAGGGTGAATTCCCTCACTGCATATCACGTGTGTAAGGTTGATAAAGGGTGATCTATAGTGACTTGGGTTCAGTATTCAGAGTACTGAGCCGCTAACAGGACAACTGAATGTGATCCCTGAACAATGGTCCACAACTATTGTGTTGTAATTGAGAATAAATTGGTTAATTAAATTCTAATTTAATAGATAAAATTATTCTGAATTACATACCATCAATCTGACAACATAAAACAAAAAAACAACCAAGATGCAGCTTACAATTATACCAAACAGTAAACTACCATACGCTTATACGAAACAAAGCATACTTAAACAAAATGTATCCAAAGGAAGGCAAAACAAACGTATATAAAAGAGGCAAAACAGCAAATAATGTTGCACGTAAAAATAAAAATAAAAAAGTCAGCTTACATTCATTCCTCTGCTTAAAATTACCTCGGACGCCGAAGAGCAGTCCTACTTCACCATAGGTCTACATTACCTGGTCTAGCAGTGCATGTGAGCCAACAAAGCCATTTACCCAGGTAGGTAACCGGTCACTGAGCTTGTTCACCGGCCTACCAACACCTTTAAATGAGAAATACTTTCAGTGAAGTCACACTAAACCATCGCAACACTTCAAACTCGGGGAAATAACCTATCTAATAACGGCGATCGCCACGGAGATACCTCGACCGGGGGAAAGGAGCACGCTGTCATTAAAATATATATTAGTTCAGGCAAGGGATTAGTAATGGACATAAAATGGCGAACAAACATTTGGCTTACCGATGGCCACACAAGAAGCAGCTGCTATTTAATAAATTTCACCTATTTAGGGGGTGCTCTGTTTAAGGCTTTATAACTCCAGGTGTAAGCATCACATAAACTTGGTAAATGGCTTAAATGAAAGAAGACAGGTGTCCTATTTACAGTACAAACTTAGATTTGTTTATTTTCATAATTTAAGTCAAAATAAAGTGCCACAAATGCAAAGAAACTTTGGGGGGAAAAAATTAAAAAAATAGTTTATATTTTTATTTTGCTGAGAGCTACATAAGTGAAATCGGTACTATACAGTCAAGCCGGAAAGTCTGAACACTCCTTTCACCTATCCACGTTTTATTATGTTACAGACATATTCTACAATAGATTGAGTTAATTTTTTGCCTCAAACATCTACACACAATAGCCAATAATGACGAAGTGAAAACAGGTTTTTAGAAAATATGCAATTTTATTTTACTGACAAAAATAGGTTATTTAGGGGTTACATATCTGTACACACCCTTAGCCTAATACTTGGTTGCTGCACCTTTGGCAGCGATTACAGCTTCAAGGAATCTTGGGAAAGAAGCTACTAGCTTGGCACACTTGTTTCTGGACATTTTTGCCCATTCCTCTTGGCATATCCTTGCAAGCTCCGTCAGGTTGGATGGGGAGCGTCGGTACACAGCCATTTTCAGCTCTTTCCACAGATGTTCAATTGGATTCAGGTCTGGGCTCTGGCTGGGCCACTCAAGGACATGCACAGACTTTCTCCGAAGCCACTCCTTTGTTCTCTTGGCTGCGTGCTTCGGGTTGTTGTCATGTTGGAAGGTAAACCTTCGCCCCAGTCTGAGGTCCAGAGCGCTCTGGAGCAGGTTTTCTTCAAGGATCTCGGTGTACTTAGCTGCATTCATCTTTCCCGCTATCAGGACTAGTCGCCCTGTTCCTGCTGCTGAAAAACATCCCCACATCATGATGCTGCCACCGCCATGCTTCACTGTAGGGATGGTATTAGCCAGGTGATGAGCGGTGCCTGGTTTCCTCCAGACATGACGCTTGGTATTCAGGCCAAAAAGTTCAATTTTGGTTTCATCAGACCAGAGAATCTTGATTCTCATGGTTTGAGAGTCCTCTAGGTGCCTTTTGGCAAACTCCATGCGGGCTGTGATGTGCCTTTTACTAAGGAGGGGCTTCCGTCTGGCCACTCTACCATAAAGGCCTGATTGGTGGAGTGCTGCCTGGATGGTTGATCTTCTGAAAGGTTCTCCCATCTCCACAAGGATACGCTGGAGCTCTGTCAGAGTGACCCTCGGGTTCCTGCTCACCTCCCTGGCCAAGGCCCGTCTTCCCCGATTGCTCAGTTTGGCCTGGCGGCCAGGTCTAGGAAGATTCTTGGTGGTTCCAAACTTCTTCCATTTGCGAATGATGGTGGCCACTGTGCTCTTTGGGACCTGTAAAGCTGCAGAGATTTTTCCGTACCCTTCTCCAGATCTATGCCTTGACAAAATCCTGTTTCTGAGGTCTGCAGATAATTCCTTTGACCCCATGGCTTGGAGTTTGCTCTGACATGCACTGTCAACTGTGGGACCTTATATAGGCAGGTGTTGGCAATCCCCAATCATGTCCAATCAATTCAATTTATCACAGGTGGACTCCAATTAAGTTGTAGAAACATCTCAAGCAGTATCAGTGGAAACAAAATGCACCTCAGCTCACTTTTGGGTGTCATATCAAAGGGTGTGCACACTTGTGTACATATGATATTTTACTATTTTGATTTTTAATAAATTAGCACAAATGTCTAAAAACCTGTTTTCACTTTGACATTATGGGCTATTTTGTATAGAATTTTGAGACAAAAAATGAACTCAATCCATTGTAGAATATGTCTGTAACGTAATAAAACGTGGATAGGTGAAAGGAGTGTTCAGACTTTCCGGCTTGACTGTATATACATTTCCTGGATCATAAACTCCATGTCCACAAGTTTTGCAAAATCTGAGGATGATATGCAGAACTACTAAAAGTCTATGATGCAAAATATAGCAGTGTACCCTGTTGTCCATTAGTGTCTCCAAATCTATCCAAATGGCTAAATTGTGCACTGCTCTAAATAAAAAAACATTATGATATATTTAACTACAAATCAACAGTTTTGGCTCATAAAACTCACTTTTGCATAATTGTCAAGTGGGAATTACTATATTTTCATCAGTATAGGGGGGTAGATATCTATGGGTCCAAAATTCCTATGTAAAACATGTCATAAAATGAATAAATTAGTTTTGTCCATTACAAAACAAATACATTTGCTCCTTCTGATGGCTTAAAGGTTGTATCAGCGATTTTGGGTGACGTCACTTCTGAAGCGAAATCCCAAACAAACATACTTATGAATAATTATGTTATGTTTTAAAAAATAGTGTTCAAGCATCCAGAATTATAACCACGTTAATAACGTTTGTAAGAAACCAAACTGTTTGTAAATCCGTCAAGATTTCAGCGAGATAAGAGTATTAGCGTTTGTGCAGATCATTGTGATTGGTTGGAATACTGTTTATTTTGGTTTTGAGTGGTTGGTAGTACCATTTGTTTTTGTGTACGATCTCGGAGCATAGGCTGCCTACAGAGACGCGGTTTTTTGACGGCCTGCTTATGGGGCGGGCAGCTAGCGGATCGTGAGGAAAAATCAGATGAATGTGATCATTTATGTTTCCACCCAAAATCGCTGATACAACCTTTAAGATAAAAAACATTGATATCAACATTGATAACATTGATGTGTTACATACACCTAAATATGTTGCCTAATCATTCAATCTTGTACCTCTATAAAACATCACTTGTCCCTGTACTCTACAGTATGTATACTTTTGTCCTGGGATTGCATTTTTCTGTATTCTTTTAATCTTTTAAATTTTCCTATTCATAATGACTCCAAGGAAATTTTTACCTTAATCTACCACATATCAGCGCACAGTAAATTGGAATGAGCATTTGTCATGCCCTAAGAGACAAGTATACGCCATAGCCTATATTATGTATGATAACATGAACATAAAATCGTTTTCCACCATCTGCAAATGCTGCCAAATGTTCTATCTTCAATGAACATCGGTAGCCTACTTCAAAAATACATTTAACGATTGCACTACAGTATGTGAAATGCACTCAAAATGCAAAAATAACAATAGGGCTATCAAACATATTGGAAAGACAGTGCTCGAGTGGAAACACAAACGTACGTATGTAGCCAGCGAGACCAACGGTATTTTAGACGCAAAAATACTTACATATCGCAAAAGGGGAATTCCCCTCCATAATGCTTATTCTATAGCGCTTGCGTAATACTAGACAGTTAAAACAAAAACTGCCGTTACGCTGGGCTGTAGTAAATAGCTCAAAGCACCCAAAAAGACTTGGCAGATACCGTTGCGAAGGTTATAATGTACTCTATTGGATAAAAAAGCCGACAATTAAACCAGAATGAACTATAATGCATGAGACAGGCTTACAGGGCATGGGGCTATTACGCGGCGACGTTTCAGATAGTGTAATAGCGGTATAAAGTGTTGTATATTTCTCAAACCGATTGTACCAGACAATAAATGACAACTGAATTTTGAAAGGAACATCTCGATGTGTAAAACCAATGGTAGGATTGTATATTTATTTCATATTTAGTAGCATATATTGCTAGTAGAATACATGGTAGAATGAGTACTTTCACAGTTTATTTTGCATTTGAGTGAGCAGGGCTTTTCACGGCTTTTCTGGCATACGATCAGGCTATTGTTGGGTTTATCTCGTTGCTATGACGTTATTCTAATTTTATATGATGAATAAATATATTTATGAACTCAAACATAGATGCTATTGTCCACTATGTCACGCATAGGTAGGTATAGACTAGGTGGGGGGTTGCTTGATGATTGATGATATCTGCCAACAACTCCTTTTCCTGAAGTGCCTGGATGTGCATAAACTGAAAAACTGAAAGCTAGTTTTTGGAGAATTAAATTTTTACAAACTGAATTTCTGAGATTGAATTTTTACAAACTGAATTTCTGAGATATGAATTTGAAATCCGAGTTTAACTGAATAGCCTACCGAAATTCAGATTCAAATCACATAATTCAATTTCAAAACGCATATACAAATTAAATTTTACTAAATTCGAATTCAGTTTTCTGGTGGCACAAGTTTTACACCATACGAGACCAACGGCATTTTAGACGCGAAAATACTTACATATCGGCAAAGGGAAACTCCCTTCCCTAATGTGTATTCTATAGAGCTTGTGTAATACCAGACCTTTAAAACGAAAACTGCCGTTACGCTGGGCTGCATTTCATTTTTCAAAGCACCCAAAAAGACATGGCAATATACCGTTGCTAATGGTTACGTTGCTATGTACTCTATTGGATAAAAAGCCGACAATTAAACCAAAATGAACTAATGAATGAGACAGGCTTACAGGGCATGGGGGCGTCGACGTTTCAGATAGTGTAATAGCGGTATAAAGTGTTTGTATATTTCTCAAACTGATTGTACCAGACAATAAATGACCACTGAATTTTGAAAGGAACATCTCGATGTGTAAAACAAATGGTAGGATTGTATATTTTTTCATATTTAGTAGCATATATTACTAGTAGAATACAGTAGAACTTTCAGTTTATTTTGCATTTGAGTGAGCAGGGCTTTTCTGGCATATGATCAGGCTATTGTTGGGTTTATCTTGTTGCTATGACGTTATTCAAATTTTATATGATGAATAAATATATTTATGAACTCAAATATAGACGCTATTGTCCACTATGTCACACATGGGTAGGTATAGACTAGGTGTGGGGGGTTGCTTGATAAATGGACTTACTACAGGGAAATAGTGACACTTAGAAACTACGTATTCGGCAGAAATCGTCACGAACCGTCTACCAATAAATTTAAAAACACAGAGTTTGTGATTTCCAATAATAGTTTGGCTGCAGTAGCAACGAATGTCTCAGTTGAGCAAAAAGGTGACGCCGACGTCACCATCTGAGCAAAGGTGTTAAAGCTTTAAGAAAAAACACTTGAAAACATTCTACACAGCTGTGCATGCTTTCTTCAAGTTACTAAACGGACTTGTGATTTTTTGCGCTTCATTGCGAGTAGTTCGGCTGTGTCCCAGTTCAGCATTGTGAAACTCGGCCAGTTGAGTGAGTACCAACCCCTTAGCTTAGTATGTTTTTCGACAAAGCTGTTTGTGACTTGATTGCGGAGTTTTTGCAAGACCGTCGTCAATTGGGTGCATTGTCTTGATTGATAGCACAGTAGGCCTATCCGAAGTGGGAATGACTGGTTGGGGGGCAGCCTCCAGATTCAGTCTCGTTTTTCTCCCATTGGGTCTTAAACCTGTCTGTTAATTTCTGAGCCAATAGCCAAGACTTTTATCTTTCAAATAAGTGCTCAGGAAATGTGCAATTTAGCTGCAATTTGGATAACCAAAAGGGTTCACCTGAAAAAAAAACCTGTAAAATTTTACCAGAGGTAGGCAGCATATTGATGAATCAGATAGAGTAATTTCCTCCATAGCATTTGTAGCTCCCCAGGTAAAAAATTCTTAAACTTGAATGTTGGTACCTGTTTTTTTAGTTTTTTAAAATATTTTCTGTACATATATTGTTGTAGTTAAGTATCAAAAACTGGATTTCTATGAGTTATCACTGCTTAGTCATAATAGTGCAGGTCTCTGCTTTAATAAACGCCATGAACCATATTTGTACCATTTATAGTTTTTGAGATAACCACCTTTGTTTGTCACTAGTGAAAACTGGCCTATTTTGCCCTTGGTAGGAAGAGGTTAAATGCAAAATAAACTGTGAAATTTTAACTGTCTAGTATTATGCAAGCTCTATAGACTACGCGTTAGGGAGGGAGTTTCCCTTTTCCGATATGTAAGTATTTTTGCGTCTAAAATACCACTGGTCTCGCTGGCTACATATGTACGTTCGTGTTTCCACTCGAGCACTGTCTTTCCAATATGTTTGATAGCCCTATTGTTATTTTTGCATTTTGAGTGCATTTCACATACTGTAGTGCAATCGTTAAATGTATTTTTGATGTAGGCTACCAATGTTCATTGAAGATAGAACATTTGGCAGCATTTTGCAGATGGTGGAATACCACAGCCAGCAGCCATACCACTATGCAATCTGCGCCTGCTGAATGGCTGAAGCTAAGCAGGTTGTGGGCTTGGTTAGTACTTGGATGGGAGACCGCTGGGGAAAACTAAGTTGCTGCTGGAAGTGGTGTTGGTTGGCCAGTAGGGGGCAGTCTTCCCTCTGGTCAAATAAACCCCAATGCCCCAGTGCAGTGATGGGGACACTGTGCTGTAGGAGATGCCGTCTTTCGGATGAGACGTTAAACCGAGGTCCTGACTCACTGTGGTCATTAAAGATCCCATGACACTTATCGTAAAGAGTAGGGGTTTCCCCAGTGTCCTGGCTAAACTCCCAACCCAGGCTCATTCAATCTGTCACCTAATCATCCCCCAGTTTAATTGGCTAAAACAATTATTCTCTCCCTCTCCACCTCAGCTGATGTGTGGTGAGCATACTGGCGCAAAATGGCTGCCGTTGCATCACCCAGGTGGGTGCTACACATTGGTGGTGGTAGAGGCGAGTTTCCCCCATCATCATTGTAAAGCGCTTTGAGTATCTATGCATTATTATTATTATTTTATGTTCATGTTATCGTACATAATATAGGCTATGGCGTATATACTTGTCTCTTAGGGCATGACAAATGCTCATTCCAATTTACTGTGTATTGATATATGGTAGATTAAGGTAAAAATTTCCTTGGAGTCACTATGAATATAGAAAAGAAAAAAACTACAGAAAAATGCAATCACAGGACAAAAGTATACATACTGTAGAGTACAGGGAAAAGTGATGTTTTATTTAGGTACAAGAGTGAATGATTAGGCAACATATTTAGGTGTATGTAACACTGTGATATCAATGTTTTTTTTATCTTAAGCCATCAGAAGGAGCAAATGTATATGCGTTATAATGGACAAAACAAATTTTATTCATTTTATGACATGTTTTGCATAGGGGTTTTGGACCCATAGATATCTACCCCCCTATACTGATGAAAATATGTAATTCCCACTTGGAAATTATGCAAAAGTGAGTTTTATGAGCCAAAACTGTTGATTTGTAGTTAAATATATCTTTTTTTATTTTATTTATAGCAGTGCACAATTTAGCCATTTGGATAGATTTGGAGACACTAATAGACAGGGTACAGGGTACACTGCTATATTTTGCATCATAGACCTTTAGTAGTTCTGCATATCATCCTTAGATTTTGCAAAACTTGTGGACATGGAGTTTATGATCCAGGAAATGTATATATATTACCGATTTCACTTATGTAGCTCTCAGCAAACTAAAGAAAATTTTGAATTTTTTTCCAAAGTTTCTTTGCATTTGCGGCACTTTATTTTGACTTAAATTATGAAAATAAACAAATCTAAGTTTGTATTGTAAATGGTACACCTGTCTTGTTTCATTTAAGCCATTTACCAAGTTTATGTGATGCTCACACCTGGAGTTATAAAGCCTTAAACAGAGCACCCCCTAAATAAGTGAAATTTGCCATCTGCGCCAAGGGGTTAATGACCGTCAAAGAGCAATAGCCTAGGCTACATATTAACTAATTGCTTTCGTGAGGTTTCGGACTACAATCACGAAATTGATGATGGGGCCAGGCATGCCCAAAAGGTAGTCTATTATTAAAGGTAGGCTGTATTGCCAACACATTAATTATTAAAAACATAATTAGTCATTAGCGTTTAATTTCAGGCTTCCTGTTCATTTTAACTAAATCATTATCTGCGCATTGACGGATCAATCGATGCTGATATGCACTTATCGTGCATTGTATTGCACTTAAATGCCGAGACATCGCGGAGACAATGTTCTTTTATTGGCTGTGTTCATTTGTTGAAACTTGTTCAGTTTCGCTATAGTTCAGATAATTGCACAATTGTATGAACAGCAAAATACAGTGTCGGCTAGACCTTCTACTACTGCATTCATGTGTAAGCTTGAATGCAATATTGTTTAAAAAGCTTGAAACATTTTAAACAATATTGTCAATGTCCTATTGCGTTATGCTGCACCCTTGTGGACAATACCATTTATGCCTATAACAAGGAGTGTCACTTATTATAGCCTACATATTGCGCCCGACAATATAGACTAAATAGCCTATTATGCAAATTATATATATTCGATTTAACAATTTTAAAAGGCTAAATTCAAACTCAATTTCATACCATATTGAACCCTAATACCGGTGTCAAAATAGTAGCCTCGGCTAAAAAGAGCACTGTTCGTCACATTTGCAATCTGAAAACGTGAATATAGGTTTACGAATATAATTATTTATATTGATTGATAACGGATAACCCACTGTCACGCTATTTATCAAAGATGTGCTTAGCCTACATGAAAGGATAGGCTACATCACTATTCCCAGAAGTAGCCTAGGCCTATCCTGTTAAATACCCTCTGGTCGGCTAATCCAAAATGACAAGCATATTAATTACATTCTGTCCGAGAAATGAGCACTAGAAGACATTAGCTAAATCCACATTTCCACGACAACTATACTGAAACATGTCAAGGCATTATATAAAGAAGTGTGGACGACATCTTCAGAGTAACTGCAAGTTTTGTGGTTAATATGTAACATTCAGTTTCAGGTTTTTAGTTAATGGAAGCGTTGATCTGGAAGTTGCGTCATGTGCCCTGGTGTCACTACCGACCACATGCCAGGACCTTTTCGTTACCTCCCCATTCTGTTTGCGGAACGCAATAAATGAGCCGGACACATCTTCGTTTGACCATGCAAGTTTGTTCTGTTCGTAATAAGTGGATGTCAACGAGCCGACATCTCCCACCAAGGTAAATGATGCCAATTAATGTTGAAACCATAGCGTTAACGTTACGCCTGGAACCCACCAGACGCGCAAGCGCACAGACGCTTATTGCGCGCGCAGATTTGAGCAGAACTGAACCCACTAGACGCGCAAAGGCACAAACGCTTTTATTGCTTTTTCGGAGCGCATTCCGTGAATGACACAAAACGCGCTATACAAACAAACAGTCTACATTCCGGATTTGTGAGCTTCGCGTAATAATGGATAAGTAAATACTGCTATTACATACACTACTCACAAAAAGTTAGGGATATTCGGCTTTCGGGTGAAATTTCAGGATGAACCTAAAATGCACTATAACCTTTACAGGTGAAATTAATTTGACCTTCTCTAAACTTTTGAATGCACATGTCCAACTATTCAATGTTTCAGTACTTTTTGCACAACTTGCTGTTCTCTAACAAGGAGCTGAACGGCAAAATTCACAACAGGTGTTTGTTCCATGAATCGACCAATAGATTTCCTGGTTCAATTAGAATTGGTATTTAAACAGTCCTCTTCATCATGCTGTTCACATTTTGACATCATGAGACCAAGATGACACCTAACAATTGATCAACAGTACCTCGCCATTGCGAGGCTTCAAACAGGATGTTCTCAGAGGGAAGTGGCCACTGAGCTTAGAGTGTCACAGAGTGTCATCAGCAGGTTGCAACAGAGATACAGAGAGACTGGAAGAGTCACAGAAAGGCATAGTGGACGTCCTTTGGCCACATCCCACACTGATGACCGCTTCATTGTGAACAGTGCCCTGCGGAACCGGATGATGAATGCCACTCAACTCCAGGCACATTTAAGGGAGGTGAGAGGCACCCAAGTGTCACGTCAGACCATTCGAAACCGTTTACATCAGCGTGGTCTGCGTGCTAGACGACCTGCAAGGGTACCTGACCACACCACCAGGCACAGGCGTCATCGTCTTGCATGGGCCAGGGAGCATTTACGCTGGACGAGGGACCAGTGGGCCTCAGTGCTGTTCTCTGATGAAAGTCGATTCACGTTGAGCAGAAATGATGGCCGCCAACGATGTTGGAGACGTCAAGGAGAGCACTATGCATCAGCCACTGTTGTCACCAGACGACCCTTTGGTGGTGGCGGTGTTACAGTGTGGGCAGGTGTGTCTAGTCAATACAGAACTGCCCTACACTTTGTGAATGGTACAGTGACAAGCCCATACTACCTGAATAACATCATTAATCCAGTCATTGTGCCCCTGCATGAACAACACAGGCCTAATTTCATCTTCATGGACGACAATGCTCCAGCTCATCGAGGTCGCATCATTAGGGAAAGGCTGCTGGAGACTGGGGTACCTCAAATGGAGTGGCCTGCACTTTCTCCAGACCTGAATCCCATAGAAAACCTATGGGATCAGCTGACTCACCGTGTAGAGGCTCGTAACTCTGTACCCCAGAACCTCAATGACCTGAGGGCCGCCCTTCAAGAAGAGTGGGATGCCATGCCTCAGCAGACAATAAGTCGACTTGTGAACAGCATGAGACGTCATTGTCAAGCTGTAATTGATGCTCAAGGGCACATGACAAGTTATTGAGACATTGACATTTTTGTTGTGGTATACCCACCACTGTTGTTGGCTTTTGTTTCAATAAATAGTTTGAGATGAGGAAATCACCATTGCATGCTTCTACTTAAATGCCCTACTTTCATGATACGTATAATATCACTGTAGCGTGAACTTACATTTTCCATAAATTTCACCCGAAAGCCAAATATCCCTAACTTTTTGTGAGTAGTGTATGTCTTACTGCTTGACAGGTTAATTAAAATGAAAACTTGCATACTGTCAATATATAGTAAGTACATGGGAAAATAGCTACACATGAATCAGACTAACAAACAAGTCTTCACTGGCTGGCAGCAAATGGCCTACTTTCGATTTTTACTTCGTAGCTTATAGCTAATGTAATTATGTAATTATAACGAAATCAGTTGAGTGATTACCTTATCTCGCAATATTAATATAGTAGTTTTTTAGTTTGTTTCAATACGAGTTGTAAACATGAGGAAGGCAATTACGGTTTACCTCTTGCTCCAAAGGAGAAGAGGAGAAGAATGTGGGTAGCTACACCCCATGAACTGCTTTGATCACACTTTACTTTGATCACACTTTTGATTATATTAAAACAAATATCTAAACTATATAGAATGTTGTTTTTTAAAGCTAAATGTAGCAAACGAGACAATGCCTCCTTTATAAAGTCCGTTTAATATTATTTATTTATTTAAGACAGTAATCAACATGTTCTAAACATTTAATTTTAGCAGAATTAGCAGCTATTTTGATTGTGTAGTACCTTAAATCGATAGTGATATCAGTATAATAAAAACAGAAGTAAGCATAGGGTTAATTCATTGAACATATATATATATGTATGTATACTATAATAAAGAAAAAGCATTATAAAACGAGAATAACTGGTTATATGCAAAATGTATGACTTGATTTAACTTCATCCATCCCACAATGGACAATGGTGATTGTCTCTGTTCCCATTTTCATTAGGGCCTATATTAAAATATAATATGTATTAAAATAATTTATAACAATTGTAAAACTATTAGTAGATTGAAAAACATTAAAATGTGGTGATATAATGCAGATATTGAACATATTCAATGTATTTCTATGAGATTGCGCATGCGGATGGCCAGAAAATTCCGCCCGGAGCGGAAAAATCAGCTCCACGTCCGCCCGCCTGCCGTGCGTGCGTGGCCGGTGAGAACTGCGGCAATTCGTTAACATGGGAGCGGAAGTGAAGCGCAGCAGTGCGCGTGTGCGTGCGCTTGTGCTTGCGCGTCTGGTGGGTTCTAGGGGTTAAGCAGCAGACAACAACTTAATACTAGGAGCTGACTAGCTAGCTCCCGTTAGCAAATTAGCACTAATGTTACTAACTTATGTTGTTTTCTCCATTGCTATGTTTATTTGTAGCCCAGCAAACGTTTACTTTCATGAGAAGTCATGAATCATAATGGTTGTGTAACGCAACTAGCTAACATAAGCCAACGTTAAGTAGTAGCCATTAGTGTCTGTGTAATGGTGGCTAAGTAACGACGTACTTTGTAAACAAACAATATATCGTATTGTATATAAACATTAGCACTTCAATTAACGTCAGTTGTGTGTTACTAATGTATGTAACTCAGTGGCGGCTGCTGACCAAAATTTTTGGTGAAGCAAACCCCAAACACCACCAGAGATGTCGGTCGTCTCATCTATTTGCCACGCAAAAAAAGGAGCAGCGGTTACTTCACTCTTGATCTCCTCCTGCATCGTAGCTGCAATAGCTTCGATCAGATCATTTTGAATCGTCTTAGACATGCCAGAGAACACAGTGGACGATTTCAAGTGTGCAGCCAGAACGTCATCATAGCGAGAAAGCATTTCAGTCAACTCCCTGTAGTTGATCATGTTTTTATTTATTTATTTTTTTGGGTGAAGCACTGCTTCACCTGTTGTCTTAGAGAAACCTCCTCTGATGTAACTAATGCTAATTACTGTATGTATGTAATG
Source organism: Synaphobranchus kaupii (assembly GCA_029718625.1). Taxonomy (NCBI): domain Eukaryota; kingdom Metazoa; phylum Chordata; class Actinopteri; order Anguilliformes; family Synaphobranchidae; genus Synaphobranchus; species Synaphobranchus kaupii. Next base: position 71,496,482 of record CM056379.1, on the reverse strand, counting down.
TTAGCCGCCTACTGTAGTTGGATACTAGCTTTCTGTTCTCAAGTCGGTCTTTTAACGTTAGCTTACTAGCAACCATTGTTTTTTGTGGGGGAGGGGGTGATAAATGGATCCTTTTGGCCTGGTCAGTAAATAGTCACCCAAGCTTTTGTCGAGCAATGGCAACTTTGGGTCCCCAACGCTATCTATAAAGAATATAAACGTGACTGGGAGTGAGCCAGTTCATGCTTTTATAGCCACAATCAGAATCAAATTACAGATAGTCAACGTGCAATGTTATTATTGGCAATTATTATTGGCAATGATTATTTGTACGAACATCTTACGTTATTGTACTGTATTTAATATGAAATATGATGACATAGGAATCTGTGTGAATCACGACAAAGCCACCATTTTAAATGTAATTGTACTTACTGTTATGCTTTTTTTTTTTTTTTTTTTAACAGATGCATCGTTCCATTCTGCAGGGAAATTCAACTTTGCAGCTTGACAGATGCACAACCTGCTGCAAATTGTATCACTGTCCACTTTAACAAAAAACAAAAGAAAAGCTGATCCCTTCTCTGGTCTGGCTTCCCTGTAATGATGTACACATGTATTATCTTGTGTCATATTATCCAATATCTTCTGTGTTATATTTACTGTGTATTACTGGAGTGTAACAATGATTGAAGAAGACATTTCCCATTGTGGGATCAATAAAGTACTACTACTCCTACATCCCCAGTGCTTTCAACATGATTCAACCACACCTACAAGCTCGAAAACTACAAGTCATGCACTTACACCCATCCAGAATATTGTGGATTCTAGACTCTTACAAATAGGCCTCAATGGCTAAGACTGCCTAGTCGTGTTTTATAAGATACCATCTTGACACATACAAGTGCTCTCCAAGGCAGTCTTGTCACTTTTTCTTTTTACATTATACACAGCTATGCTGACTGCAGGAGCAGTTATGCCTCCTGTCATCTTCAAAAAATTTCAGATTCTGCCATTGTAGGATATACAGGGGGTGGTCAAAATTTCGGAAACGCCAGTTTTCCAGAAAACATAAAACACCTGCCACATGTTTGCTATGCAAAACCTCAACCTCTGTTCCTAACCTGATTATCTATGCTGTTTTGTGAATCTCGTGCCATGTGTACATTTTATATGACGACTTGTTTTTCTTTATAATTATGCCAATCAACCATAATTGCCTGTTAGCCATATTTTTTATGAAATGCTAATAAATCATAAATTACATGTCAGTTATAGCATACATGTCAGTTACTGTTATATCAGTAATAAGTTAGTACACTTCAACAAATGTCTAAGAAATAAAATATTTTGGTCCCCAACAACTGGAATTGATCCCCAGTATGTAGTACAGTGTACTGTAGCTCTACCGTCCTCCAGATCTATTTAATTCAGCTGTTCACTTTGAACAGAGGTGTTCACTCCCCACAGCTGTGCAGTGGTGCACATCTCTGGTTGTCATGGACCAAAATGCTTTGTTTTTGTCCTACATTAGCTCTAATGTTTTCCCACTTATTACTGACACAAAAACAGCATTTAACTGACGAATTAGTATTATTTGATAATGATAAATGGCTAATTATGATTCATTATCAAGCTAACAAAAAAAGACAAACTAAAATGCATACATGGCATGTCAGTCATAAAAGATATAGAGAGCAGCTGTTTTATGAAAAACTTTTTTCATTTTCTGGTGTTTCCGAGACTTTGTCCACCCCCTGTAATACTGAAGGGAATGATTCACTGTACCTGAAGGAAATTGATCACTGATTCATGGTGTAGTGCTAACTTTTTAGAACTCAATACTTCCAAAACTAAAGCTAGTTATTGATTTTAGAAAAAGCGAGTTGGTGACACCTGTAGTAAACACATCCAACATTGATTCTGTGGAATCTTAAGTATTTGGGTGTTATTATAGACAACAAATTACAATGGAAGGAATACCACCATTGTTCTTAAGAAAACTCAAAAGAGGCTATTTTACTTAAGAAAACTGAGATCCTTTCAAGTGTATATTGCAGACCTTTTATCCTCGTACACACCAGCAGTGGCGGATTAAGGGGGGGGGGGGGAGGGGGGGGGGGGCTGACTGGGCTGAAGCCAGGGGCCCCCAATATTTAGGGGGCTCCCAAAATTAGTTAACAGAAAAAACAATTGTTTGTGTGTAAAATAAATTTCATACCTAGATAGACCAGATGAGGAGGGAGGGATGCCGACTGTCAGCAATGCAGTGTGTGTGGGATAACTAGACCTTGTACTGAGATCTTATTTGATGCTACAGTGTGCAAACGTTTGCCTGAATGCCTGAAAATCGACATGTAGGGAGAAACGGGACGAAAGAAACACTTTTTACATTCATCCGGTTTACTCGAAAGTCAGTAGAGATAGAGAAGTCATATTTTATGACAAACAACGTGTCTATGTCCCTCAATAATAGCAACTGGAATTTTGTTTCCAGCATAAACGAGTCGGATATAAGGGTCAATGACAAATAAGGTTTTCAAAATGAAAAAAAAGAATACTGACCAAAATGGATTTTAAATACATTCTTAATTCCACAAGAATGTATCCTGTGTATTTATATTTGTTTCATAGCTTTTAAGGTGATATAAATACATTTTTAAACAAGATTTCAGATTTTACCACCCAGAAATGTCAGGTGGCACGACCATATATGAATTTTGAATAATACACTTTTAATGAATTTACCACTACTGAAAACCTGCAAATATGAATCATTGTAGTGTGTAAAATACACATCACATGGTAAATTCCACTTTAATTTCTTTATTTATGGCAGTTATATTCCATTTATAGAAACGGCCACTGCTTTTTGTTTTAAACACCGTATTTACCATAGAGATAAAGAAAACAAAAATTCTAACAGTAAAAATGATCTGTATACATTATTTAAAGATTTTCAGTTATATTTCTGATTTCATTTTGCAGACTGCAATGGGAATGGATACATTTAAATGCAAATCTGCTGGTCGCACCACCTGACCATGACCAGTCGCGCCACCTGACATTGTGCTCAATAACGATTGAAATTCACTAAATAAAAAGAAGGATATGTAAATGTATTTTACTCTGGTTTCATTTGGCTTTTATTTGAAACCTGACCATTTTATACTGGAACTTAATCATACAATTACATTTAATTCAGGCCAGCAACAGTGGTAATGTCAATAAGATAACATTTGATCAATGCTTAAAAAATATAACTGAAACATCAAGTCTCAAGGAACACATTTCAATAACGAGAACTACATTTCATTCAGGTCAGCATTCAAAACAATACTGCACATTCAACATTTAAAACAATACTGCCACAATGGTAATGTCAACAAGACAAACATTTGATCAATGCTTTAAAAATAAAACTGAAACATGAAGTCTCAAGGAACACATTTCAATAATGAAATGCAACTGGATAATTTTTTTAACTATCTCTATGCCGTGCTGTTTTTTTTTTTTTTTTTTTCTTTGCTTGATAATGGCATCTACAAAAATGAATGAAAAAATAATAACTTAAAAGGTACAATATGCAACTTTGAGTATCAATTTTGGTGATATAGTCCTATATTCTTGAAGAGTAGGACTTTCTTTTTTAAACAACTAAATATCATACAGAAAGATGTATATATTTAAGAAAATGTATTTAATATCTTCAAACACATTAATTAACACCACTTTTTTTCAATTGGTTTAACTAATTCTAGTCGCGCCACCTAACATATTGGTCGCACCACCTGACTTTTCAAACTCAATTCAAATGTAACAGGAATTAACTTGGTCACCTATATACATTTTTGTCCTTGAACTCAAGGTTACAAGGAACATCACTGATGATGTGTCCAGAGGTATGTATGTTCACAGCTTACACACCCTGAGTTATCAGTGACAGCCAGGAAAGACTGGACGACAACCATGAAAAGTGTGGTGACTACTGGAGAGTCAGTGACAGCTCGGAGACAGCAAGCGTGGCAGAACGGGCTGGCAACCCAATCTGTGTCCTCTGTGAGGAGGACTCCCAACAAAGCTACGATGAACCTAATGGAAAGATACCCCCAGGGGTGCCCGAGAAGGGGGGAGGATAAGCACCCCAGTCGGACGGACACAACGGTATCAGACCCAGGCAACGGACAAACGATTATGAGCAAGCAGTGTGTATGTGGCAAAGTCTGCAAGAACGATCGCGGCTTGAAGATCCACCAAGCGAGGATGAAGTGTCTCGTGCAGGAGCAGCACAACGCAGAGGTGTCCAACCTGGTGAGACGCAGGAGGAGCCAGGCCCGGAGTCACCCCATAGTGCCCGGAACCTCCAAGTGTTGCAAACGAACCCCTCTAGCATCAAGTCTAACAGGAGACAGATCAAATGGCCTGCAGCGAACATGACTTCACTGTGGAAGCAGTTTGACGAAGATGTCGACCAAATTCTGGAGGCAACCGTGAAGGGAGAGGCCGATGGGAAGCTACAAGCCATGACAACCATCATTGTCAGCATCGCCGCTGAACGGTTCGGAGAAGAGGAGAAGAAAGGCTCCCGAACACCTTATGCAAAGAACCAAAGAGCGGTCCACAACATCAGGCAGGAGATGAAAGTACTGAAGTCCAGTACAAGGAGGCAAGAGAAGAGGAACGCATTGGCTTGGTCCAGCTGATGTGCATCCTACGAAAGAAGATCAGGGTCCTCCGTCGGGCCGAGTGGCATTGGAGGCGGCGGCGCAAAAGAGCCCGGAAACATGCAGCCTTTATCGCCAACCCCTTCAAGTTCACTAAGGAGTTGCTGTGGGGCAGAAGCGCAGTGGGAAACTGGCCTGCTCGCAGGAAGAAATAGATCAACATCTGATGCAGACATACAGCGACCCGGAAAGAGAGCAGGAGTTGGGAGAGTGCAACATCCTAATAGACCCCCCTGAACCAGAAGTGCAGTTTGACCAGTCGGAGCTGCAGCTGAAGGAAGTCAGAGAGGTCGTCCGCAAAGCAAGGGCAAGCTCTGCTCCAGGACCAAGTGGCACTTCGTACAAATTATAGAAGAACTGTCCCAAACTCCTGCAGCATCCGTGGAAAATCCTGCGAGTCTTCTGGAGAAGAGGGAAGATCCCAGAACAGTGGAGAGTGGCTGAAGGGGTGTGGATCCCGAAGGAGGAAAACTCCACCCAGATAGACCAGTTTCGCATCATCTCCTTGCTGTGTGTCGAGGCAAAGGTCTTCTTCAGTGCTGTTTCCAATCGACTGTGCACCTACCTGTCAAAGAACACCTACATCGACACATCAGTCCAGAAGGGTGGCATTTCCAGGATGCCAGACTGTCTGGAACACACAGGTGTGGTGACACAGCTCATCAGGGAGGCCAGAGAGAACAAGGGCAACCTGTCTGTGTTGTGGCTCGACCGGGGCGAACGCATATGGCTCCATTCCACACAAGCTGGTGCAGCTCACACTAACCAAATATCATGTCCCCAGCAGGACCAGAGACCTCATCGCTGATTACTACAGCAACTTCAGGATGAGGGTCTCTTCTGGAGCAATAACATCAAGCTGGCACAAGGTAGAGATCAGCATCATCACAGGGTGTACCATCTCTGTGACGCTGTTCTCCCTAGCCATGAACATGCTCACCAAGTCTGCTGAACCAGAGTGCAGAGGGCCCAGAATGAAATCCGCTCAACGGCAACCACCCATCAGGGCTTTCATGGATGACCTCACAGTCACCACAGAATCAGTCCCAGGCTGCCAGTGGATTCTGCAGGGGCTTGAAAAGCTGGTGGAGTGGGCCAGGATGCGTTTCAAACCAGCCAAATCAAGATCTATGGTGCTGAGGAAAGGCAAGGTGGAGGACAAGTTCCAGTTTAACATAGCAGGTACAGCCATCCCAACCATCACAGAGAAGCCAGTCAAGAGCTTGGGCAAGGTCTTTGACAGCTCTCTGAGGGACACAACATCCATCCAGTCAACCTGCACTGAGTTAAAAGTCCGGCCTACCTGGAAAGTTCAAAGCCTGGGTCTATCTGCATGGCATTCTTCCCAGAATCATGTGGCCCCTCCTCGTCTATGCAGTCCCAATTTCAACAGTTGAGACCGTAGAGAGGAGGGTCAGCAACCACCTCAGGAGATGGCTGGGGCTGCCAAAGAGCCTGAGCAGCATCGCACTCTACGGACACAACAACAAACTGCAACTGCCCTTCAAATCCTTGGAGGAGGAATTCAAGGTAACGAGCCAGAGAAGTGGTACAGTACAGAGACTCAAGTGATCCGAAGGTGGCTAAAGCAGGGATCCAAGTGAGGACTGGTACGAAGTGGAGGGCAAAGGAAGCTGTTCAGGAAGCAGAGGCAAGGCTGTGTCACAGGAGGCTGGTGGGAGTGGTCACACGAGGCAGAGCGGGGCTAGGATCCTTTCCAACTCCCCAAACAAACACCATCAGAGGGAAGGAAGGGCGCCGCCTAGTTCAGGAGGAGGTGAGAGCAGTAGTGGAGGAGTCGAGAACCTGCAAGGCGGTGGGAATGAAGCAACAGGGAGCTTGGACAAGATGGGAGAATGCGGTCGAGAGGAAAGTGACCTGGGCTGAGCTCTGGAAAGCCGAGCCTCACCACATCAAATTTCTCATTCAGGCAGTGTATGATGTGCTTCCAAGCCCATCAAATCTGCACACATGGGGCATAGCAGAGACACCAGCATGCCCACTGTGTTCCAAGCGAGGAACCCTGGAACACATCCTCAGCTGCTGTACAAAGGCACTTGGAGACGGACGGTACCGATGGAGGCATGATCAGGTCCTGAAGACCATCGCTGAAGCCATCAGCGCAGGAGTTGAGTGGGCGAAGCGGGTCCCGACCCTCCAAGAAGACCATTGCCTTTGTCAGAGCTGGGGAGCAGCCAAACCCCACCAAAAGAACATCTGCAGGCATCCTGACCTCGGCAAGGGATTGGCAGCTGTTGGTGGACCTCGAACGGCAGCCGAAGTTCCCCAGCCACATTTCAGTCACCACCCTGCGACCAGACATTGTCCTTGTGTCTGAGTCCACTAAGCAAGCTGCGCTGCAGGAGCTGACAGTCCCATGGGAAGATCGCTTAGAAGAAGCCTTTGAAAGGAAGCTCTCCAAGTACGCTGGACTGGTCAGCAGCTGTCAGCAGGCTGGATGGAGAGCGAGGTGTCTCCCAGTGGAAGTTGGATCGAAGGAGAGAGGAAGAGGAGAGCCATCCACAGTACGACCGACGCGGCAGAGAGGGCCTCAAGATGGCTGTGGCTTAAAAGAGGAGAGCCATGGAGTTAGCCATCTGGAGACAAGCTGGGGTCCGATCAGCCCCGGCTAGGTCACCTGGAGGAGGGTGTATGATGTTGAAAGACCCGAAACACCCGATGATTCCAGGAACATCACTGATGATGTGTCCAGAGGCATCAGCAGATGTATGTTCACAGCATACATATATTGTTTCAATCAAATACACATTTTCTGAATAAAAACTAATTTTCATAGTTTTCCAGGGGTCATACCACCTGACATGGTAAGTTGAACCAACCTCACCATTACTCAAAAAAGTCAAATTATGTAATATTTGTGGGAGAGTTATTAACCTTGTTACTGCATGACAGGGGTCCTGTGGGGTCTTCTGTGTGATGTCACACCGTTGCATCGTTTTCTTACAGGCACAGTACATAAAATTATGTTTTTATGTCGGTCACCCCCCCTGACATTTGGAGAAGTCAATTTCTTGGACAAAGGTTTTTTAAGTAATATAATAGTTTTGAAACAGGACTGTTAAACTACTTTCCGTCATTTATAAGCAATCTAACATAAAATCATGCCAAACTATTTGATTAGGAATTTTATTGAGAAAATTATCCATTTTATTGCAGTTTTGTTATCTGCATGTATGTTCGGACAGTCGCACCACCTGACATTTTGGGACTTTTAGAACACCAAAACTCAAAAAATAAATTGAATTTCAATAAAATGAGAAGGGTTTCTCATAAAGGAGATATTGTAGTGCAATTTGATATATAACATGTTTTTTTTAAATTATTGTTTTTAGGAAAGTAATGAATTCGGACACAAAAAAAATCACGTCATGTCATTGACCCATAAATTGGCCGCAAACCGGATGAGTGCAATGTATCGAAAGATAGCCTACACTGAATCGGGACGAAAGAAGCACCTGAGGAAAAATTGTGCTTTAGCGGTCTTATCTATGTCTTGTTTTTTATGCTCATTCCTTTCAACAAATGCACTGTCAGCCAAAATGCCATGTGAGTGACGAGTCAATGAATAATGCTATAAGTTTAAAATCCATGAAAATCAACCATGCAAGAAGAGCACAATGTTGCATAATTAATAGAATTTTGCCTCACAACGTTTAAACGGTCTATATACGTATTTTGTCGGGTAAGTGAGGACTAGGTAAAATGTGTATTATCTGAATCCAGCGGTTCCAACAGTCAATGCCCTTGTTAAAACATTCGGCACTCTGAATACTGAACACAAGCGATATTGTGTGCTAGAACCCCTCACTTAACCTCCATTCAAAATAAGTTTTACATTGTCATTTTTAATAATAATAATTAAATTAAATAATCAATTAAATTGCCAAATTCTTTGATAGGTAAGTCGAACAGTAACCTGGTGGATCAACCAACAAGCCAAAACAAGGTCTAAATCAGGTCTTGAGATTAAATAATTTTATTCAATGAAAACAGTCAATTAGAATAATGACTGGAAATCATACATTCACTAAGGAATGTAGGCTGACTACTTATAATTTACCAAAGGGAAGACATTAAACCAGACATTAATTAGAAGATACCAGTAAAGAGAGAGATAAGCCAAAAATTGCCAATATTATTTACCCTCCAGCTGAACAGGAACAAAAGGAAACGCACAAGGAACCAAAAAGGATGAACTTCTTCTCCAAACAAACTCCAAAACAGACAAACTTTTTTTTTCTGCAGCTCCAAAAAATATCTTTACAGGGAGAGCATCCCTGTCCTGATTGGGTTCATGTGTGGAGGAGGGAGGGGAGAGGGGTCATTTATGACAAAGACTGGCTTATCTTTGATGTTTGTGGGAGTGTGTAAGTGAGAGACAGACAGAGAGCGACAGAGATAGAGAGAAGGGGGGGGGGGGGGTACTTTACTTATATCTAAATATTAGATATCCTACATTCACTCTCTTGTAAGAAGAGACTGTCTCTGTAGAGACAGAGAGAGACCAACAGGGAAAGAGAGAAACAGAGAGAGAGAGCAAAAGACCTTAGGCAACATCCCGTCATTTCCTCTCTTGGAACGATAGGTGCATGCAGCTGCTAAGGGCCTATTGTTCCATCATCATAAAAACCACAAATTTGGACATTGTATATATTATTGTACAATGATACCCGCATGAAAACAACTGTCCAAATGCACTGTCAACTGTGGGACCTTATATAGGCAGGTGTTGGCAATCCCCAATCATGTCCAATCAATTGAATTTATCACAGGTGGACTCCAATTAAGTTGTAGAAACATCTCAAGCAGTATCAGTGGAAACAAAATGCACCTCAGCTCATTTTGGGTGTCAAATCAAAGGGGTGTGCACACTTGTGTACATATATTTTACATTTTGATTTTTAATAAATTAGCACAAATGTCTAAAAAACCTGTTTTCACTTTGTCATTATGGGCTATTTTGTGTAGAATTGTGAGACAAAAAATTAACTCAATCTATTGTAGAATATGTCTGTAACATAATAAAACGTGGAGAAGGTGAAAGGAGTGTGCAGACTTTCCGGCTTGACTGTATCCTGTCGGGTAAGTGAGGACTAGGTAAAATGTGTATTATCTGAATCCAGCGGTTCCAACAGTCAATGCCCTTGTTAAAACGTTCGGCACTCTGAATACTGAACACAAGCGATATTGTGTGCTAGAACCCCTCACTTAACCTACATTCAAAATAAGTTTTACATTGTCATTTCTAATAATAATTATTAAATTAAATAATCAATTAAATTGCCGAATTCTTTGATAGGTAAGTCGAACAGTAACCTGGTGGATCAACCAACAAGCCAAAACAAGGTCTAAATCAGGTCTTGAGATTAAATAATTTTATTCAATGAAAACAGTCAATTAGAATAATGACTGGAAATCATACATTCACTAAGGAATGTAGGCTGACTACTTATAATTTACCAAAGGGAAGACATTAAACCAGACATTAATTAGAAGATACCAGTAAAGAGAGAGATAAGCCAAAAATTGCCAATATTATTTACCCTCCAGCTGAACAGGAACAAAAGGAAATGCCCAAGGAACCAAAAAGGATGAACTTCTTCCCCAAACAAACTCCAAAACGGACTAACTTATTTCCTTCATTACACTAATAAAAATACCTCCACAGGAAGAGCATCCCTGTCCTGATTGGGTTAAGGTGTGGGGGTGCGGGGGGAGAGGGGTCATTTATGACAAAGACTGGCTTTTCTTTGATGTTTGTGGGGGGCGAGTGAAAGAGACAGAGAGCGACAGAGATAGAGAGAAAGGGGGGTGGGTACTTTATATCTAAATATTAGATATCCTACAATCTGTAGACATCAATGTATTGTAATGTATATAACATATCTATTGTGTCTAGGTATTCCTTATTTTAATTAATTGTTAAACACTGCCATGAATTACTTTTTTAATTGTGGGTTCAAATCAATAACTGGTTGAAATAGGCTTATAATGGGACATTATTTAAGCTAAATCACTTAAAATAAGAACTGTGTTCCAAATACAAAAAACTGACCCTGGTATATTGTTAAGATGTCATCTCTCTACCATTTATGAAAATATTTAGAACCATTGGGTGTGCTTTAGGACGTCAGGGTACTTTAGGACTTAGTCCAAAAAATGTCAGCTGCTTTCAGCATGCTACCGACGGAGACTGCTCTACAAATTACACCAAAAGGATACATTGTAAGCTTCAAGATTGTCAGTGGACAGGAACAGAAAGAAGCACAATTTTAATTAACCATGGTATTTAGGCATTTTATTTTACTGTATTTATGTATGCATTTTTGTAAGCTATTTTGCATATTCTCCTTTTATTGAATGTGTTTTTATTTGACTGTGAAGCACTTTGTAAACTTGTTTGAAGAAAAGTGGTATACAAGAAAAAAAAAAGAAAAATTTTTTTTTTTTGTAAAGTGTGTTGCAAAATGTTGAACATGTTTTATAGTAGCATTGTGGCTAGTGTTTTGTTATATGCCGTTTGTTGGGGAGGGAATATTACAAGAGAAGATGCTGACTGTAATTAAGAAATCAGGGTCAATGGTTGGCTTTGGTCTAGACTGTTTAGAGGTTATTTTTGAACAGCACATTCTAAGGAAATTTGAGAGAATTATAGTCATCCCCTATATGGAACTCTTAGCAAGCAGCGCAGTTTACTGGGAAATAGATTTATTGTACCAAAGTGTACCAAAGGCCATTAGATGCTTTAATCAGTACACACACATTACACTAAGTAAAGATATTGACCATCATTGAGTAGGTTGGCAGACCTATTAATTGTCATTACTGTATATTAGTGTGTATAATAATTATACATTTTATTTTTTGTTTTGTTTATTTTTTGTCCATTGTATGTACGTTGCTAGTGGCAATCATTCACCTTTGGGGATGAATACAGTACATTCTCTTTGATTCGATCACATTGTATTCAGAGTTTCCGTTCCAGTGACATCAGATGTATGAAATCGCATTGAGGTTACTAGTGTAACCGTAGCCAGAGATACAGTGTGTCTCGAAATGATTGACAGAGTTCGCTAACTAGCTGTATTATAAAATGTCAAGATTTAGATTTACTGATGGAAAAGAACCACCAAAACCTAGAGTGCTCAACGGAACCACAGCAACACTGTACAGAGGCCTCTGCTTTTTAAATTTTTTATTGTTCATGGTATGTAAGGTTTATAAAATGTCATTACTAACACATTAAAACATAGCTTCATACACTGCCTGGCCAAAAAAAAAGTCGCACACGCTAATATTTCGTTGGACCGCCTATAGCCTTCGTCGTAGCATTGTTTCGACAACCTTATGCAACGTCACAACATTTACTTCCGTCCAGAGTTGCATTCATTTTTGGCCGAGATCTTGTATTGACGACGGGAGAGTCGAACCACTCCGTAACGTCTTCTCCAGCACACCCCAAAGACTTTCAATGGGGTTAAGGTCAGGACTCTGGTGGCCAATTCATGTGTGAAAATGATTCCTCATGCTCCCTGAACCGCTCTTTCACAATTTTAGCCTGATGAATCTTGGCATTGTCTTCCTGGAATATGCCCGTTGATGGGATAACCTGGTCATTCAGTACATTCAGGTACTCAGCTGACTTCATTTTATTGCTGCATAACATTGCTGAGCCTAGACCTGACCAATTGAAGCAAACCCAGATCTTAACACTACCTCCAGAGGTTTGTACAGTGGGCACTATGCATGACGGGTGCAACGGCGACTTTTTTTTTGGCCAGGCAGTGTATTTCAGCTTTAGATAGAAGACTTTTTATTCTCCACTGCAGATGCAACTAAAGCTCATTCCTTTAGGAATAAGGTTGATAAATCCATTGTTGTGTATGTAATTTCTTCATTATGTTAATGGGTGGTCAATTCAGCTCATTTTGCAAGAGGATTCCGTGGATGACCAAATATCCAGTCACATTTCAAAGGCTGAGAAAACATTCATAATAAAATGATTCTTAACAAAGCTTTCTTAAAATATCAGATTTTTTATTCGGGTCCAACATACTTGGATGTCAACAATAACATTTTTTTATCAAACACTTCCCGGTGAGATGAAGGAACATCTTCAAAAGTATTCAGAATTTAACCAAGGTGGTGTCTGGGACCTCCCCCGTGTGTTTTGAAGACAGCTAAGGCAGGTTCCAGCAGTAAAGTGTGCATATATCCCACAGTTGAAAGCTGTTCTCACAGTTTGGGCAAACGGTGGGTAGCTGTTTAGGCACAACAGTGGCTAGGACAGTTTGAGGCCTTGCATGTTAGTCCGAAGGTTCATCTGTTCCCTCTCCTGCCGGGTTTTCTCTTGCTTGAATGCCATCTTATTCGCCTTCTTTTCTGATCTCCTTTCCTGTTTGAATAAACAGTTACTACATATTTTTGCATTTAGCATCACAGCATTACAAACACTGAAGCCTGTAAAAAATCACCTAAGTATAGGCGTAGAGAGGATTCCACACCGAAAGATATTTATAAATACAAAAGGAAGCTTGCAGATACTCGATGCATTGCGCCATACTTACGCGTATTTCCCCATCTGATTTAACGGAGGGGGTGGGGTTATTTAAAAAATACCCAGAGTAAACATTGGTCAAAAGACATAGTGAGAAGCCACTGTTTGTGGACTGCAAACAACCTTGCAACAAGGACTTGTGGACAATATATGCATTGCAACATAGATTCTGATTGCTGATGACAATGCTCAAATTTTTAGAAATTCAATTTTCCAGTACCTATTAGTGTTGTCACGATACCAAAATTTTGACTTCGATACCGATACCAGGTTTAGTATCATGATACTCGATACTGAAACGGTACTTGAAACTGAAACGATACTGATTCGATACTCGGTACCTCTACTGAAATGACCTTAACCCTATTTACTTTGGCCCTTCAGAGGCAATTTCCTCCTCGTTTCTACTAGTTTTATTTAAATGTCAATATCTAAAAAAATATTCCCTGCACATCCATGGTTTTAAGTTCGAACTGAAGAAGAAGCTGTATCATTCAGAAATTTGCTACAGAATACATTTATTTCAGAATAGTCACATACAGTACAGTGTTTCCCCTAGATTTTTTTTCAGGCTGGGTGGTAGGCCCCTCGAAACTACCAGTGTTGTTGCGCGTACACGGTGTCATCAAACGCGCATGCGGGGCCGAGGTAGTATCATCGCGCAGGTCGGGGGTACGGAGAGTAGTCGCACACATGGGGAGGGTGTTGGTAACAAAGTGGTGCATTTCTCCATTCTGAGCTAAAATAACATTTGCTCACAAAGGCGTATGGTAAATAAATATTAGTTATTTATAATATTAATAAACTTAAAACAGAACTTATATACAATAAACCCCCCTTAGCTTCACAAATGATATTCAGAACTATACAACTTAAACCCAGGACAAGGAGTTTGTTTCTACCGGTTTTTAAGGGCTGTTTCTGGATCAGCTATCTTTGCAGCACTGTAGAGCTGCTTTTGAGACTCCTCCATAGTGCTGATCCATAATCAGTCCTTAAAAACAGGCAGAATCAAACTCCTGCCTCTGCAGTATTAGCTTTTACTCTACACTAAAATGTAAGAGTTCTGGTCAGATAGCGAAACGGACGAAAGTGCGCCATTTTGCGTAGAGGCGGAAACTATAATTACACCCTCATAATATCAGCGCTGCCATTGAAAATGTAATTAGGCCTAACGGGAAACCGAAGCTGTTTTGGCAAGGGTTTTTCCAGATGCTATTTTGATCATTCCAGCATTCTGCGGTAAGGGCAATATTGCAGCTACATAAAAGAAAAATTAAAAAAAGATTATATAAAAAAAAAAAGAATAATATAAATTTTTTTTTTTAAAGTACCGAACGTCGGAAAATTCTAATACCGAACCGTTTTTTTTTTTTTTAAGTATCGAAAAAGTACCGAAGTTTCGGTGTACCGTGCAACACTAGTACCTATTAATGCACATGCCTTTCAAAGCTTGGGATGTTAATGGGGCAATTTAGCTCTTAAAGTTAAAATCTTTATCTTTACGATGACAACTGGTTTTACTAAATCGCACATGAATAAACAGAATGCATGTGACGCAAAAGTTCATGACCAATCCCAAACCAGAAATTATGACTGACATAATCTTTCTCGCTATGTAGGGGTATTATTTTAAGTTCTTACATAGGAAATATATAATATAGGAAATACAGACCAATATTTTTATAGAATAATGTTATAAGTAGGGATGCTCCGATCAGGATTTTTAGGGACTGATATCCTTTATTAGAAATAAATTAGAAATTGGAAATTATTATTACTATTATTATTATACTTTCTAAAATGCAACGAGAAGATTTCAGAATTATACTGATATACAGTGCCCTCCACTATTATTGGCACCCCTAGTAAAGATGAGTAAAAAGGGTTATAAAAAATTCACTGTTTGGTGAATTAGCTTAATGTCACGCTGAAAAAATGAAAAAAATCCACCCTTTAATTGAAATTTATTATGAGAAAAAAAATCCCTCATCAAGAAATAATAATTTTTTAACAAAACCATGTGTGCCACAATTATTGGCACCCCTGCATTTATCAGGGGTGCAAACTGGTGAGGGCCCAAAAAGGTGACTTGTTTTTGGTCTGAAAATGCAGAAAATCCATGTGCGGCGCCCTTCCAATGATGCAGGTTACATTTTATATGAAGCATAGGCGTAATATCTGAGAAAGCCCTTTCTGCTACGAGCTAACTATCGGACTCCTAAAGACAGCTCTAGGTAGTTGGACAAACCTTAAGTTTGGTTTTGGTTGCTCACATGTTAAAACCCAAATTTTGCCCGTCAATATCTCAGCCGTTTTAGCGCCAATTACCAAGCCACTTGGCAGATCAACTCATCTCATCAATATTTCGCCATAAAGCAAATATATTTACAGCTGATGCTGATATAGCCTACAGAGCTACAACTTCGTTTTAGGCTACAATCCTCAAATTTGAAAGTGATGATTTCTAAATGGAAGCTTTACGGAGTCTGTGGTGGTTAGCAACAATTGCTATGCACAGGAGCACTCTGATTGGTGGTTCAGCTAGACAGTGCTTTGTGTTGGGAAAGGGAAAAAAAAAACCGTTGACTGCTTGGTGCCCCCCTAGGGCGTGGTGCCCCTGGGTACGTGCCCAATTGCCCATATGGTAGATCTGGCCCTGGTGCCAGCCCTATTCGGACGGGATAAGTTTTACGGGGGGAGGTGGGGTAATGTAGCGTATTTATTACTGGAGGATCTCCGTTATTTTATTCCCGTTGTAGTGTACAATACCTCCCAGCGTATAATCTTTCCCACTTCCGGGTCCGTTGCTTGACTGTAGGGATGTAATGGTATGAAATTTCACAGTTCGGTATCTACCAAAATACCACGGTATTTCACGGTATTCATTTTTAAAATTTTACGTTGTTTTAATTAAACGTACTAGTATGGCCCATCGAAAAAACTAACATTTTGCTTTGAAGAAAAATACTGCTTTATTGAACTGAAACGTGTGTGTGCGTGTGTCTGTGTGTATTTAACTGAAACTCTCATGATTAGCAGTGTAACATTTACATAAAAATATTAAACGCAAGGGTCCTCCTTATGACCTAATATGAGAACGTTTACACAAAGGTCCTCCATTATGAACTTATTTGTTTAGGTCAGGTTGTTATGCAAAAAGGACAGCATGTTGACCTTTTCCACTGAGAGTCGTGACCTTTGGGGAGAGAGGATGTGCCCACTTGTACTAAATGCCCTCTCAGATGGTACGCTTGTGGCAGGGATGCAGAAGAATTTCTTTGCTACACTGGCTAGGAGTGGAAGTTGCAGATGGTTGGATTTCCACCAATCCAGGGGATCAGCATCTGCGTCGATAGGTGGCATGGACATGTACAGGTTCATTTCAATCCTCAGCTAAACAAGACGTTGAATTACGTTTGCAATGACGACTGTTTCTGCCGTTTTAGCAGCTAAATGTGGGGAAGGGTCTTCAGTCTACTTGAACGAATCGTTTTTGATTGACTGCTTCGTGAGTAGTGAGATAACGTTAATGTTCTAGCGCCCTGCAGTGCAACATCGGATAGTTTATTTTAAAGACGGAAAATACACACAACAATCTTGTAATCTAGTGCAGTTTAATAATGTATATTAAATTACAAAGTCTACTGTTGCAATTCAATATTGCTAGCAACTTGAAGTGTGATGTTGAATTTTTTCCCCTGGTTGTCACGAGCAGAGCTGTGAATCGGTAACCCTCCATTGTAGTGGCATGCGGCGCCGTGCATATGCGCATTGCACAACATAAATTTATACCGTGGGCATGGTATTACAGGGAAAGGCTTATGGTTCAGAACCGTGGTTGCTTGATACCGCGGTATACCTTAAAACGGTATACTGTTACATCTCTACTTAACTGTACGTCTCACTAGCTACTAGCACTGAACTCTGTCGATTATACGCTCTATGCTAGCCAGCAATCTACAAGTGGTTTGATCATTTTCAATGGATTTGTTCAATTAGCCTGTAAATAAACATTATTAACTAGTTCATACACTCGCATAAATGCTATGTATGAATGCCATCTATGGACCACGGATAGGTTCAAAAAGATAGTTTGGGTGAGTATTGTAGGCTACTGGACCATGTCGGCGGCCTTTCACTTCTTTTAAGTACATGTGAAACAGTGAACAGTTAATACTGTTAAATTTCTTAACCTTTGCAATAAAACGATGTTTGTTAATGTGAAAAGAACATTAAAAGAAGCATAGCATTTGCACAATTGTTTTGTCGAAAAATAATTTAGGCTTTGGTACCAAGCAGGGATCAAACCACTGACCTCACGCACGGAAAGCCTAGATTTGAACCACTAGGCCAAAGAAGTTTAACGGAAATGACCAGGCCAAATAAGGCTTTTGTGTTGCGGTAATCAGATCGTGTCGGCTGACTGACTTCATAATTCAAACAGTTAACAGTTAATATTGTGAAATTTCTTAACTTCTTTTTAGTGCAAAGGCTATTTTATGTTAACCTCTTACTGCCAAACGCCCCCTAGCGGTAACGCGGACGTTACGGTAATTATTAAATTATACATTTCATTAATTTAATAATATATAATAAACTGCTCACCTCAATATTTTGATTAAATATCCTTAAGATATCTCTATTCCTTCTGGGAAAGTGGTTTTTAAGCCCAAAATGTCGAGTTAAAACTTCGTAAATTACGTTGGAAACAACTACCTAATTCGCAAACATGTAATGCAGCTTGATGTCACACTACGTGCTGGTAAATTGTTCTGCTTAATTGAAATTTCACAACACTTTGGTTTGAAAAATTGTTATACCTTTAGACTTCAAGAAAAAATACTTTAAAACTTTCATACGGCTGTACATGATTTTATTCACATTTTAAACCGACTTGTGCACTTCTGCACTTTATGAGCAGTTCAGCTGTGTTCAGTTGTGAAACTCCAGTTTCTGGAGTACCAATCCCGTGGCTTAGTATATTTTAGCCAAAGCGGTTTTGTACTTTACTGCACAGTTATATGCAAAACCGTCGTCAATTGGGTGTATTTCTTTGACTGATAGCACAATAGGCCTATCTGAAGTGGGAAAAACTTGCATCGACCCGCCTCCACTACAAGTGTTATTTGCTTTCCATTGGGTTTTTAAACTGTCTGTCAAATATTCCAGCCAATAGTGAAGACACTTATCTTTCAGACAAGCCGTCATTCAACACAATGTGTTAGGCTGTCACATAGAAACAATTGCGTGTACGAGGAGACGTCCAAGCGTAAAGTTCATACCAAGATAGCGCAGTGTCTTTAGCTTGTAGCAGCTAGCTACATTCCGCTTAGAAAAGTATAATTCATTAGGTAACGGCGGCTGTTCATCTTTTTACTTCACAGTCTCTTTCATACAGTTTTCGGTTAGTTATGTCTAGGTTTCTCCGTGCAACAGGTCCTAGCCCGAAGATGTTTTTGCGATGTTGTCTCAGTGACGCTGAGTGGTAAGGCAACATATTTTTTTGCCGGTATACCAGCGCGAATTCACTGTTATATATAAAACGAATACCTCTGAATGAAATGAATATAGCTAACATTACTATATTGTAACAATGGAAAGCTAGCCAGCAAAATTACACATAGCAGCTGGCTATCTATTTGTGTCTGAGACGAGCTGTTCCGAGTTTCTTTTGAATGAAATGTCGTCTGAAGTGTTTGTTTAGTAGTTATTGTTCCACATTAGTAAATTCTGTATGCAGTACAGCAGGCTCTGCAGGTAAACGAATGAGCAATTTATGCATGACGTAACATGAGGGAGAGATAACATGAGGATGAGTTTGTTGTTGATTATTATGCAGGGGTTTATTTTATGTAGGAAAGTGGTGTAGATTTGATCCCGTTTAAATATAGTTGGACTCATTTCTGGCTAATAGGGCTCTGGTGGAATACAAGATACAAGGAATCACTGTGCTGCTACATGGGTTTGGAGAGCTTTTTGGGGACCACGGGTAGGCTAGTTAGTTGTGTAATATGAAACACACCAAAAACACATCTAAAAATGAACTTTTATTGCCAATTATCAAATTTTATTGTTTATTGCCTACTTAGTCATAATAGTGCAGTTCTCTGTTTTAATAAAAACTATGAACCATATTTGTAGCCTTTACAGTTTTTGAGATAAACAGCGTTGTTGGTCACTAGTAAAAACAGGTGAGAATTGGTATATTTTGCCCTTGGTATTAAGAGGTTAAAAGAAAATTCTTAGCATACTGTGCATATTCTGTGCGTTAAAAAGAAATGTTAGGAACAGGAGAGGATCGAACCTCCAATGTACTACATGGTAGCGCAACAGCTTAACCACAAAGCCACAGGCACTTTTGCAGTTTTTTGTGATAAGTTGACAGCCTCTTAAGCATAGATAGTGTACTTTGATATGAGGTAATTTTAAACAGACCTTCTCATTGGCGGATTAAAGGTAGTTATCCAATGGGGATAATTATTCTTTGAGGGTCTGGAGCAAGGTTATTATCGTTAACGAAAACTAACGGAAACTAGGTGTGAAAAAACATTTTCGTTAACTGAAAAATAAAAACGAGGCTTTACAAAAAACGATAACTAACAAACTGTATTGTGTGTTTACAAAACTAACTAAAATTATAGAGAAAATGTCTTTAGTTTTCGTCTGTCAATTTATTTCATACAAAAAACTAATATTTTTGGTGGATATGAAATCTTTTTCAAGACTGTATGGCTGCAGCCTGCAGCCCGTCGTCTGGTATTCCTCAAGCATACCTCACACCTGGTACGCATTCGAAACGCCTCCTTCCGGCAAAAATTTCTAAATAAAAGACCTGGGTGCGAAGCGGTGAAGGCCGTCTTCTGGTATTCCTCAAGCTTGATACCGTACATCCAGCCTATGATGTAGGCAAGTACATCCAGCCTATGATGTAGGCTAGTAAATTTAGCCAAAAAGAAATGCTTGCTGTTGAACCAATAGCCTACGTATTAATGAATTATTACACTCGCTGAATATACTTTTATTGTTTCTCTATTGCATTAATACCCTGGTTCTCAAGTTTGGTCCCTCTTTTTTCATTAAACGTATTAACACAATGCAGGTTTGACTCATTATCACTTGCATTGTATTTGAATTCTTCATTATCTACCAAATGGTTAGTTTTAGTGGGCACACACACACACACACACACACACACACACACACACACACACACACACACACACACTTGAAAAGCTGTATTTGAAACAGCTGATTCATTCATAATGCAAGGGACACTTTTGCACTTAAGGCTGCATCTTGTGTAGACTGTTTACATATATATATATATATATATATATATATATATATATATATATATATATATATATCCATATCCTATATCTACATTTTATGTACTGTTGTTGTTGTGTCCAGTTGAATTTTTCTGGTTAATGACACAAATCTTTTATAGTTGTCTTTTGTGGATGGTTGTTCATCTGTCTTAAGTGAATATATTTTTTTAAATGGTATGATGTTTTGTTGAGTTTTTATTACATAATACTTTCTGACCTTTTTGAATATCACCCCTGACAAATACCCCATATTACAAAAAAAGACTAAAACTAACACTGAAACGAATAAAAACTAAACTAAAATTAAGCATTTTCAAAAAATAAAAACTAAACGAGCAAATCCACTTTAAAAACGAATTAAAACTAAACTGAAATTGAAAACAGTCAAAGCCAAAACGAAATAAAAATAAAAACTAATGAAAAATGCGAAACTATAATAACCTTGGTCTGGAGGCAGGAAAAAGAATAATAATAAGGAAAAAAAAAGTGAAAAGTGAAGTCTGTAGATATACTGTTTGGATGTGTGGTGTTGTATGTGGATTCTGTGTGGTTACATGACGTCAGAATATACAGAAGTTAATGTTTTTAAGGGCTGAGAGTCTGTGTTCATTGTGCTTATTTCTGTAGGAAACCTGAAAAGTGCCAAACTCGGCCGTAACTTGGCGGATGGCATACCTGGTACCTCTATAGCGCCACCATGTGGCTCGATTGGGGAAAAACTGGAGGGGTGAAGTCGTAATGTTACTTTCAATAGACCTACCAAGTTTCAATACTTTCTGTCACAGGTTTTTGGAATTATTAGCATTTTTATGATAAGCCACGCCCGCAGAAAATTCATTGGCCTGCCATTCGGCCTAGGAAAATTAATCCATGTATGACAGCATATAAGATGAGCCCATCTAACAAGTTTTGTGCAAATTGGTCAAAGTTTGTAGGAGTTACATTTTAAGTGTTTTACAAAAAATGCTAATTCGTAGAAAAGCCAAGATGGCAGACTTTAGGGTTCTTGAGGCATGAGCAGAGGGATCTGTAGACCAAATTTTGTAGACCAAATTTTGTCACATGGGGCGTCGGCAGTGGACGTGTCAAGGTCACATGCACTACAGCTCTGCACTACTGTTTGGTAGTCCGGGACGACAATGTGGTAGTCCCGGTCGCCGGGACTACTGATTTGTCTGCCCCTGGGGCGTGTAAAACGGTGGTGTAAAACATGAAATTTTCTTTTTATTAATTACGTGGGGAGTTTGGGCTCATGAAATGGTGAAATTAGGTAAAATGAACAGACCAACAAGATGCATTTCTGAGCTAACAGTGACAACAAAGCTCTGGAACATTTGAACAGCTTTTAATTCAAGAAAATGTAAAAACGTCTTTGGAAGTGGCTGCATTTGAACAGCTTTTAAGTCTAAATAATGGAAAGCATGTCTCTGGATATGGCGGCATGTGAATAGCTTTTAGTATGTCAGTGGTTAAACCGAACACCACAACAAGCCTAGCTCAAATATTTCTTCTTTGGTTTAAAACGTCACATTATCGTTTTATTAATTACATGGTGAGTTTGGCTCATGGAATTGCGAGATTGGGGCCACCACAGGCCGATTAAATACGGTCTATCAATTCAATTAAAAAATATAAACAACAAACTAGTATAAATACAATTGATTTTGATGGCCAGTAAGTGACATTTCAAGAAAGGACACAATGGTGCCTTTGTTTCTTTTAAAATGTGCTTTTAAAGGCACACTCTGAAAATGTGGGAGATAAACTACGCTAAACTAAAAGTGATGTCCAGCTAGCAGCATTGTGGGAAGGGATCGTATCACGTTTGCACACGATGTTTAGATTTTTTTTATTTAACACTTTGTTTTTTTGTTTTTATTTGCTGACTGACGTAGGTCTATATATACAAGGCATACAGTTGATACAGTGATTATAATGAGTAAATCAAAGATCGGTTAAAAGTATCTGTGATTTCAGGGACTGCTGACAGTGATATGGGAGAAATCGTCTGATACTGAACTTAGCCAATTGATGGGCTCCATTCCTAGTTATAAGGAAGAGCGCAAGAGATGCAAAACAAATAGAACTGGTGGAGACACAAACAACAAGTGCCAAGTCCACAATGCAGGGTAGATGCAGGGTGGATGCGGAGTGAGGAGTGAATCACCTGCGCTCCTCCTTGATAGCCTGTTTCCTAGCCTTCCTCGCCTCCTTGCTCTCCTCCTTGGGCAGCGGCTGCGTAGAGACATGGAGGAGGTCCAAGTCATCGATCCTCTCCATGCGCTCGGCCTGCATAGCTGTGAGACCTCTCCCTAGCAGGACATCCATTGGGATGCCCGTCTTGCTGGACACCTTTATGGGTTTCAGCTGAAAATGCAAGCACTGAGTCAGCCATTTTACATATAGACTACCGTTCAAAAGTTTGGAATCACAGACATTTTTATGCTTTTGAAAGAAATTGATACTTTATTCACCAAGGCATTAAAATCGATAAAAAAATACAGTCAAGACATTGATAATGTTACCAACGACTATTTAAATTTAATTCTATTTCTACTTTCTCCATTTTGGCTACAATTGCTAAAGTGGAAATAGAAGACTTAAGCTTCCTGTGTAAATCAGTTGTGTGATATATACAATGAACTATTCATAATGCACTAACATAAGCAGTCTGCCTTTTCTCTAAAGATGTTTTGAGATTGTACATTTGTTAGTAATTCTCATCCAATTCTCTTATTTATATTAACTACATATATAATTCCAAACCTGTGAATTGACTGGGTAAGATTTCTAAAAAAAGCAAATCAGTGGTAGTGTCTTGTAACCTATTCATCTGTATCACACATAATTACAGAAGTTGACATAACCTAAATACACACCCACTCACAAATTTCTGTTTTATGAATGAATGGGGGGGGGGGGGGGTGTTTCACTCCTTATATTATCCAAGATTATTATATGGTGTACAATCAATACTTTTAAAGGCAGGCCGTTGGAATTATGACTTAGTGCTTTGGAGGCAAAGCGTGAGTAACTTGGCATTACGTTGAAAACGTTTCTTGTTGACGTACAATTATATTTTGAATAGTGTGTCATATCAGGTGATCTACAATTTCCTTTTTCCCTCCAAAAGATTGCACAAATGCTTTTCACCAGTATAAACACACTGCTCTTACCTTCGGTGGATCTTGGATAAGCTTTGGGATGGTTATACAGGTTTGAGTAGGTACCTATAAATATATATACAGAGTCAAATGATCATACAAATAATGTTGGGCATACATATGACAAATTTAACATATGCACAACTGTCTCATTCACCCCTTGGATTCCTAATAGGAATTATATACCCTGATCAGCCACAACATTAAAACCACTGACAGGTGAAGTGAATAACATTGATTATCTCGTTATTTTGGTTCTGTACTCTAGCACTTTCAGTTTGAAAGGATAATAATGACAATGAGGTTGAAGTGCAGACTGTCAGCTTTAATTTGAGGGTATTTTCATCGGATGAACCGTTTAGAAATTATAGAACCTTTTGTACATAGTCCGTCCGGCCCGCCCCCCCCCCCATTTTTGGGAATCAAAAAATATTGGACAGTTTAACATAATGAGCAATCATTTTTAATATTGGTCGCATATCCTTTGCATGTCATGACTTCCTGATTTCTGTGACCCAACAATATCAAAAGACTCTTGATATCTTATTTTCTGGTACTCCAACAAGCGATACAATAACCTCTCCGCATTTGAATGGATCTCTATGGGAATTGTGGGGGCGGGACTAGATTTAGCTGAAATTACACTGGAACAGTACCCCCCCACCCAGTATCGCCTGCAACTATACATACCCATACGTGACACAAGTGGACAATAGCATCTATCTGCAAATTTATGAAAATGATTTTTCACCACCAGAATTTGTATTCCGTCATAGCAACAACATATAGCCAACACAGCCCAAACGTATGCCAATACAGCCATGAAAAGCCCGCGTTCACTCAACAGCTAAATAAACAAGTGAAATTCTTGTATAATTATATCACATCATTCTACTGTCAATATCTACCACTAAATATGAAATAAGGATACAATCTTACCATTGCCTTAGAGAAGTCCCTTTCAAAATTCAGTGGTCATTTATTGTCTTGCACAATCCACGTATGAGAAATTCATACCGGTAGTACACCTTCTGAAACCCCCACACGTAGGGCATGGAAAATACTCATTACAATTTACTGTGATATGAGCTGGATGAATGTAAATTTTGAAAAAAAACGACAGATAAGTCAACCCAGGGCATGCAGCAAAAGGTTACATACTGTACGGAAAAAAGGTAAAATTTTATTGAAGTACAAGAGTGAATGATAGGCTACATATTTAGGTGTTTGTAAATATTATAAGGGGCAAATTTATATGTATAGGCAAAAGGTATTTTATTCATTTTATGACAGATTGGATTTATTTGGATTGGTTTGAGGGACCCATAGATATCCATCTCCCTATACTGATGAAATTATATTTTCCACTTGAAAATGATGCAAAGGTGAGTTTCAAGATTTCTTTGAATTTGTGGCACTCTATTTTTTACCTAAATTATGAAAATAAAATTATCTAAGATAGTATTGTAAATAATACCGTCTTGCTTCTTTTAAGCCATTTCCAAGTGTATTGTGATGCTCACATCATGAGTTAGCCCTGACAGCCCTAATATATAAATTTTGTTTAAACCAATTCTTAAAATTATGAAGTACCTAATAGCAAGAAGCAAAACTTCCAAAATAGACAAGGAAATATTTCTTGAACACAATCTTCATGCATTATGTTAAAGGGACTGTAAAGGTAAATCCGTAATTTGCTTCAACTACATTATATGGGGTTGTTATGGTATGTATTAAGCATCAGCAACAGTATGAGATTTCAATTTTATTGCAATCGCTATCAATATCTATTTATCCATTTCATCTATTCCGATGTGGGGATTAAATGGGTGGAGTTCAAATTATTACTAGGCTCCAGTCCTATAGGGCACAGGTTCTTCATGACGTTATGAAGGAGCTGGCGTAATGGCCAATAAATGTTTTAATGTCATTGAATATCTCCTCCCATAGTTGAAGGCAAATAAAACTATTCTGTCCCACTAACGTTAAACACAAACAGCCTATTTGAGTTTGAGCAAAAACAATAGTTTGCTATAGAGAACCTTTGTCTGCGTTATCGATAGTTTTGTAATCCTTAGCTCTAGTTATTTTGATATTTTTCAGTTCTTAAACCCTCTCTCCTTCTTCAAACCCGCTATTTCATTTCTCCTTCGTGGTGGTGGTGCTACCTACTTTTAGCCCTAGAGCTAAGTTAAAGAGTTACAGTGGTGTTCAAAAAAATAGCTGTACAACATCAGTAACCTGATGAAACCACTGTTATTAGTAGTAGTGATATTTCTGCATGGCAAATAATTTACTTGTAGATGTAGTAGTGTAATAGAAAAACAACAGACCCAACTGTCATGACCTGCACGCTGCTTGTTCTGAGTAATTGACTCATTCATTGAAAGGGGCGTGTTCAAAATAATAGCAGTGTGGAGTTTAGAGAATTCATTCATTATGTGAAAAAAAAACAGGTCAAACAGGTATTCCACAGGTAAGCAGGTGATGCCATCATGATTCTGTATAAAAGGATATCAAAAGACTCCTGGTATCTTATTTCCAGGTACTCTTAGAAGCAATACTATAACCTCTCTGCATTTGAATGGATCGCTATGGGAATTGGGGGGTGGGACTAGATTAAGCTGTAAATTACACGGGAATAGTATGGAACACATGGTTGGCTAAATGGCTGTAAGTCAACAAGGGTCTGAGTATCAAACCAGCCTTAAACCATCACTCTGCTGCCAGAAATACAGTAGATATGGATGGATAACTTGAAGGGTTTCTTCTCCTGACTTATTTTTCCAGAGTTCAATAGGAAAATTTGTCAGGAGAAACAACCCTTCAAGTGATCCATCCATATCTACTGCATATCTGGCAGCAGAGTGATGGTTTGAGGCTCGTTTGATACCTCCTTTGACCCTTGTTGACTTAAGCCATTTAGCCAACCATGGGTTCCATACTATTCCCGTGTAATTTAGAGCTTAATCTAGTCCCACCCCCCAATTCCCATAGAGATCCATTCAAATGCAGAGAGGTCATAGTATTGCTTCTAAGAGTACCTGGAAATAAGATATCAGGAGTCTTTTGATATCCTTTTATACATTATTATTATTACACATATTATTTTGAACACGCCCCTTTCAATGAATGAGTCAATTACTCAGAACAAGTAGCGTGCATGTCATTGACAGTTGGGTCTGTTGTTTTTCTATTACACTACTACATCTACAAGTAAATTATTTGCCATGCAGAAATATCACGACTACTAATAACAGTGGTTCATCAGGTTACTGATGTTGTACTGCTATTTTTTTGAACACCACTGTATAACTTAGTTGTCATTATCGCCTCCGTTTGCATTGCAAGCATGCCGCATATACCCCGTGTATATGCCCTTCTTGGATGCACAAACAGGATGAGGTCGAGGGTAATGCTACGTGTAATTTTTTCGGTTTCCTCAAGATGCTGAAATTCGTAAGAAATGGGTGGTGTTTTTAGAAGCTACGTTAATGCTACAATGGCAAGCTCAGCGCAAACACCCGCTTGTGCAGCGACCATTTCACAAAACTGGACAGCTTTCAGAATTATAACAATTTGGCTTGGCCAAATTCCTCAAACTTGTTGCTGGGGTTGCTCTACCCCCTTTTCCTATCCGGGATCATCCTCTCCCTTCCCCATCGGTGGCCATCGCCGGGCAAATGAACCTGCTGTACCGGTAAGTTGCTAGCTTGGACTGCTGCTAATTTACCGAAGCTGGTAGGCGTAATGTTAGCTATCTTCTCGATAAATAATAGAGTGGTCTGCTGCTGTAATAATATATGTTTGATATAGTTGTCACTGTAAATGTTAGCCCATTGCTTTTCATCAGATTTTATGGACAACCTGATATATGAAGCTGATTGAAGTGAAATTATGAGTTGGTTACTGTAAATATATGGTTGTAATATGCACACCTCTGAACTGACACTGCATTCACTGCCGCAGTGATTAATGCCACAAAGTTTCCGTTTCACAATTTGCGAAATTGCGTTTTTTTCTTCACTATCTGCCATTGTTTCCGATATTCCTTCATGGATATGAACGGGGATATGTACGCTATCTAGCTAGGTTAGCTGTGGGCATTTTGCTACAATTGCTGCAAATATATGAGTGGAGACGATAAGCGCGTCCATGTGAAAGAATTTACAATTTCATCTGGGCGCTCCGATTTATCTTGAGAAACTGGTAGTACATGGTGTTTGGTAAATAAGAGAAAAAACGTATACGGAGAAAAACAGTAACATATGTGAGGTGTTCTATAGCACTGAACTTTTGAACGTTTGAGGCTAACATTACAAGCAGCTTGTAACCAGTCACACAATGTGCTGTTTTTGCGCCGACAAGCTAATGAGTTATTCGGTTTCATCTCATTTTACTCAAAAAATGTCTTGACTTTCATGTCAAATCAATCAATCTTGATGTCAAATCAAATATGAAACTACAGTTTTGAAGCATTTACACATAATATGACAAGCTAACACTGGAGTTTTGTTTTTTCGGTAATGAGACCAAGCAAAGTTTCTCTCCAGAAGGCTAACGTTAACGCAACTTTCTGGGCTGAACTTTGAAGGGGTTTTTCCTCAAAAACATGGTTTGATTGCATTCCAAATATAATGGGACATAACTCACATGATATTAGGATTAGAGAAATCATTTTTGGTATCATTAGAAAGCTTACATCCTCATGCAGGTATTATATAAGCCCTACGTTACATATTTAGTGCAGATTCTACGCAAACTTTGCTACATGCGGCCCCAGGTCCGGTAAATATGTTATACTAGCCAGCTATTTTTAGTTATCTGATACGCTTCCTGAGCATTTCACAGTAGCCTACCAAATTGGATCAACCATGGATGCAGAATGCCAGTGTGATCCAATCCATGTGCCTGTAAGGGGGGGGCGGGGGTGACGGCGTCCCGACCACGCCCACACAATCCTGAGGTTTTTTCAATACAGATTTTATGTCTGACTTGAAATGTGTGTTCATTATAGTTATTGACATTACTTTGAATAGATATTTGGTGGATATGTAGTGGATTACATCCCTCTGTGATAATTTATAGTTATTTTAACTACTTTTCAGCCCCTTTAACCCCTTGGCGCAGATGGCACATTTCACCTATTTAGGGGTGCTCTGTTTAAGGCTTTATAACTCCAGGTGTGAGCATCACATAAACTTGGTAAATGGCTTAAATGAAAGAAGACAGGTGTACCATTTACAATACAACTTAGATTTGTTTATTTTCATAATTTAAGTCAAAATAAAGTGCCACAAATGCAAAGAAACTTAGGGGAAAAAAATTTTTAAATAGTTTTTTTTAATTTTGCTGAGAGCTACATAAGTGAAATCGGTAATATATATACATTTCCTGGATCATAAACTCCATGTCCACAAGTTTTGCAAAATCTGAGGATGATATGCAGAACTACTAAAGGTCTATGATGCAAAATATAGCCGTGTATCCTCTTGTCCATTAGTGTCTCCAAATCTATCCAAATGGCTAAATTGTGCACTGCTGCAAATAAAAAAAATTTATGAAATATTTAACTACAAATCAACAGTTTGGGCTCATAAAACTCACTTGTGCATAATTTCCAAGTGAGAATTATATATTTTCAGCAGTATAGGTGGGTAGATATCTATGGGTCCAAAACCCCTATGCAAAACATGTCATAAAATATTATATTATATTATAAATTATAACGCATACACATTTGCTCCCTCTGGTGGCTTAAGATAAAAAAACATTGATATCACAGTGTTACATACACCTAAATATGTTGCCTAATCATTCACTCTTGTACCTCAATAAAACATCACTTGTCCCTGTACTCTACAGTATGTATACTTTTGTCCTGGGATTGCATTTTTCTGTATTCTTTTAATCTTTTAAGTTTTCCTATTCATAATAACTCCAAGGAAATTTTTACCTTAATCTACCACATATCAGCGCAACAGTAAATTGGAATGAGCACTTGTCATGCCATAAGAGGCATACATCATAGCCTATACTATGTATGATAACATGAACATAAAATAGTTTTCCACCATCTGTAAAATGCTGCCAAATATTCTATCTTCAATGAACATCGGTAGCCTAGTTCAAAAATACATTTAGCTAACGATTGCACTACAGTATGTGAAATGCACTCAAAATGCGAAAATAACAACAGGGCTATCAAACTTGGAAAGACAGTGCTCGAGTGGAAACACGAACGTACGTATGTAGCCAGCGAGACCAACGGTATTTAGACGCAAAAATACTTACATATCGCAAAAGGGGAATTTCCCTGGATAATGCGTATTGTATAGCGCTTGCGTAATACTAGACAGCTAAAACGAAAACTGCCGTTACGCTGGGCTGTAGTAAATTGCTCAAAGCACCCAAAAAGACTTGGCATATACCGTTGCGACGGTTATAATGTACTCTATTGGATAAAAAAGCCGACAATTAAACCAGAGTGAACTGTAATGCATGAGACAGTCTTACAGGGCATGGGGCTTATTACGCGGCGACGTTTCAGATAGTGTAATAGCGGTATAAAGTGTTGTATATTTCTCAAACCGATTGTACCAGACAATAAATGACAACTGAATTTTGAAAGGAACATTCGATGTGTAAACCAATGGTAGGATTGTATATTTATTTCATATTTAGTAGCATATATTGTAGTAGAATACATGGTAGAATGAGATAGTACTTTCACAGTTTATTTTGCATTTGAGTGAGCAGGGCTTTTCACGGCTTTTCTGGCATACGATCAGGCTATTGTTGGATTTATCTCGTTGCTATGACGTTATTCTAATTTTATATGATGAATAAATATATGTATGAACTCAAACATAGACGCTATTGTCCACTATGTCACGTATATGTAGGTATAGACTAGGTGGGGTTTGCTTGATAAATGGACTTGCTACAGGGAAATAGTGGCACTTAGAAACTACGTATTCGGCAGAAATCGTCACGAAACCGTCTACCAATAAATTTAAAACACAGAGTTTGTGATTTCCAATCATAGTTCGGCTGCAGTAGCAACGAATGTCTGAGTTGAGCAAAAAGCTTCCGCCGGCGCCACCTTCTGCGCAAAGGTGTTAAACAAGACTAGGCAAGCCTAGCTCAGCCAAGACGCCTCTAGGCAGCCAGTGGGGAACATTCGACAAGGCACGGTGGATATTGTTATGTATGGAAGCATAGCCGTGCCAAATTTCAAATTTCAAATGCGAATCGGCGATTGCATTTTGTTTACATTCGCTGTGCGCAAAAACCATGACATAATACAAATGAAAATGCAAAAGGCCACTTTGCGTTTTAATTTGCAAGTTAATGTATGCACTTTGACAATTTGAAAATGTTAAAGGTTGTATCAGCGATTTTGGGTGGAAACATAAATGATCACATCCATCTGATTTTTCCTCACGATCCGCTAGCTGCCCGCCCCATAAGCAGGCCGTCAAAAAACCGCGTCTCTGTAGGCAGCCTATGCTCCGAGATCGTACACAAAAACAAATGGTACTACCAACCACTCAAAACCAAAATAAACAGTATTCCAACCAATCACAATGATCTGCACAAACGCTAATACTCTTATCTCGCTGAAATCTTGACGGATTTACAAACGGTTTGGTTTCTTACAAACGTTATTAACGTGGTTATAATTCTGGATGCTTGAACACTATTTTTTAAAACATAACATAATTATTCATAAGTATGTTTGTTTGGGATTTCGCTTCAGAAGTGACGTCGCCCAAAATCGCTGATACAACCTTTAATTCAAATCCATTTCACATTTAATTTCTCTCGCCCTATACGACACAACCCTGCCATAATTTAAATTAAAATGAAAAACCACACTTGCATTAGTAGTTTATTTTTGTAATCGCATGAAAAAGGAAATAATTCAATTTGCCATTTAACATATCGTTTTCATGCTTTTGCGGCACAAGAGTGATAGAGGCTAACCGCCTCATTTTACAGCATTGAGATCAATGCTGTATTTATTACAGCATTGATCTCAATAATTACAAATTATAATTGAAAAAAATGTGTAAATGTCCATTTGTTTTAATCTGTAGGTTATGTTGCTTCATGACTTCATAACTGTGTTTGCAGCCATTCTTTGCAAGGAAAAGAAGCCATACTGGCAGACAGACAGTGAGGTAACAATTCCACATACACAGGAACACATAGGCTAAATAAACAGGTACAATTTCCAAGGTTGATGGGCAGGCCTGGATTACCACACGGGCCTATCGGGCACAAGCCCAGGGGCCCAGAGGTTACAGGGGCCCTCAAAAGCCACACCAAGTAAGCCCCGCTGTTCCAGGGTTGACATGGGCCCCCAGCCTGAATGCAAGTAGTCTAGAGCAGAGGTGTCAAACTCGTTCCATCGAGGGCCGAGTGTATGCAAGTTTTTGTTCTAACCATGCTCTACACCAGCTGATTCCACTAATTAGTTCACCTCCTTGGTTGAAGAGCTGAGCTAATTAGTGAAATCAGCTGGTGTAGGGCACAGTTGGAACAAAAACCTGCATACACTCGGCCCTCGATGGAATCAGTTTGACATCCCTGGTCTAGAGGTAGTCTGATAATTATAGACATGTACTGCTTAAAATGTATGTTTTGCACCATATGTGAGGTCCTATATGTCATTGAATGTCTAGCGTGTGTGTGTTAGTGACAGGGGCACCGCAAGGAATTCTGGGCCCATAGTCAGTGAGTACTATGTTATGTGTTAATGTGTGTCTAAGCAATCGTACCAAGTCAAATTACTTGTAGGCCTACATGTCTTGTGCTTGGTGAATTAAAGAGTTCAGTTTCTGATTCAGATTATAAGGGTTTCTGAGGGCCTCTAGCAGTGATCGGGGGATCTTCAGATTTGAAATACCCTTTTTCCCTATAGAAGTCTGGTTAAGGAAGCATATTTATTTCCATTTTACAAATAGTAAATAAAATTTATATGTGATTTAAATAATGCTATGATACGTTAAGCAAGCCTGGGTCAGTAGCAAGGCATGCCGGGAGCAAGACAGACAGACAAACAGCGTGTGGGAAAAGCTAGTCTACAAACATGGATTGGCATTTAAGTGGGGGTGCCAAGCATAAGATTAAAAAAGAAAAAAAAAGAACGTTATGTCACAGCCTTGAACACCATCTGTACAGATATTTGTACAATTTGTGTGGTGTGCTTTTCTGCTCGGAATCAGTCGAACGCTTCAGTCATTGACAATAGGG
Organism: Synaphobranchus kaupii; assembly: GCA_029718625.1. Lineage (NCBI taxonomy): Eukaryota > Metazoa > Chordata > Actinopteri > Anguilliformes > Synaphobranchidae > Synaphobranchus > Synaphobranchus kaupii. The sequence continues at coordinate 71,463,439 of CM056379.1, read as the reverse complement.
GTGCTCCGATCGATCGGTCGCCGATCTGTATCGGCCGATATTCGTTCTAAAAAGTGTGATCGGTGATCGGCTAAAAAAGGCCGATCAGGCCGATCGCATGTCAAAAACACGCGAGACAACTTTTATTTCACTACCGCGTGCTGCTAAAATGTCTTCGCCGGTCTTTCCTATTCATAATGACTCCAAGGAAATTTTTACCTTAATCTACCACATATCAGCGCACAGTAAATTGGAATGAGCATTTGTCATGCCCTAAGAGACTAGTATAGCCTACGCCATAGCCTATATTATGTATGATAACATGAACATAAAATAGTTTTCCACCATCTGTAAAATGCTGCCAAATGTTCTATCTTCAATGAACATCGGTAGCCTACTTCAAAAATACATTTAGCTAACGATTGCACAACAGTATGAAATGCACTCAAAATGCGAAAATAACAATAGGGCTATCAAACATATTGGAAAGACTGCTCGAGTGGAAACACGAACGTAGGTATGTAGCCAGCGAGACCAACGGTATTTTAGACGCAAAAATACTTACATATCGCAAAAGGGGAATTACCTTGCATAATGCGTATTGTATAGCGCTTGCGTAATACTAGACAGCTAAAACGAAAACTGCCGTTACACTGGGCTGTAGTAAATTGCTCAAAGCACCCAAAAAGACTTGGCATATACCGTTGCGAATGTTATAATGTACTCTATTGGATAAAAAAGCCGACAATTAAACCAGAATGAACTGTAATGCATGAGACAGCCTTACAGAGCATGGTGGTATTACGCCGCATCGTTTCTGATAGTGTAATAGCGGTATAAAGTGTTGTATATTTCTCAAACCGATTGTAGCTACCAGACAATAAATGACAACTGGATTTTGAAAGGAACATCTCGATGTGTAAAACCAATGGTAGGATTGTATATTTATTTCATATTTAGTAGCATATATAGCTAGTAGAATACATGGTAGAATGAGATAGTACTTTCACAGTTTATTTTGCATTTGAGTGAGCACGGCTTTTCAGGCATACGATCAGGCTATTGTTGGGTTTATCTCGTTGCTATGACGTTATTCTAATTTTATATGATGAATAAAAATATTTATGAACTCAAACATAGACGCTATTGTCCACTATGTCACGCATAGGTAGGTATAGACTAGGTGGGGGGTTGCTTGATAAATGGACTTGCCACAGGGAAATAGTGACACTTAGAAACTACGTATTCGGCAGAAATCGTCACGAACCGTCTACCAATAAATTTAAAACACAGAGTTTGTGATTTCCAATAATAGTTCGGCTGCAGTAGCAACGAATGTCTCAGTTGAGCAAAAAAGGTCCCGCAGGTGGGACTTATGCGCAAAGGTGTTGAGTGTCTCTAGACTAGAGTGTGTGGAATGTTGCCTGACAATAAATGAACAGTTGTCAATTCATTATACTTTGTCATCTCTTAATTTTAATACTTAATATACAATGTTGTTAAGAATAATGTTACATGATAAATAGAAATAATAATAATGAATTTTATTTGTATAGCACACTTTCATATACACAGAAGTTGTAAAAAGGATGCATCATAAAATAGGGATACAATATTTAGAGACAATTAAGATTGAAAATATTGAGGGGCCAATTTTTTTTTTTTTCATGATCGGTATCGGCCGTGATCGGTATCGGCCGATCATCATTTCGGTGATCGGTGATCGGCCCCAAAAATGCTGATCGGAGCACCCCTAATTGACAAGGCCAAAATTCTGTCTTCTGCGTATTCCTCCGACCTAGACGGGAGCCTTGGCGATGAGCTGATTCAGCTGAGGTCTTTCATTAGACCCGAACAGGACAAAACCCCATCATGACTGCTTAAAACAATATAGGATTATGGCATGCAGTCCACCTTTCCAAATACATATGTCACTGAGACTGACACTGCCAGTTAATAACTGTGAGGGGGAACGATTATTTCCCCATCTGTCAAGGATTAAAAATGATTTGAGAACAAAGATGACAGAAAAACACCTCAATTCACTTTCCCTCATGGCAATTGAAAAAGAACTGACCAAGCAGTTGGACTTTGACGATGTGGTGGACGATTTTGCAAAAAAGAAGACAAGAAACCCCTCGCTGAAAGGGGAATTCCACCCAAAAACAACATTAACCTTATTGAACAGACCAAGGCGCAACTAATGAAGTCTTTGTGTTATATAAAGTTGAAAATTCGGTAGAGGTATACGTCAAAATGGCTAAAAAGCGCTAAAAAGTAGCCTACAACAATGACGTTTTAACTTTTAATTGTATATGTTTAATATTCTGCATTGACATGTTGGTCAATACAAAAGCTTTCCATACTGAAAAACGAGAGACCAGGGTTGATTTTCCGACATGGAACCGGGGGGCGTACCCTAGCAAAGTGTTAGGCTGAGCTGGCTAATGTTTTCACAATACCAAATGTAGATAAATGAAGGCCCGTATTTCCCCCTTTTTTCTGGAGACTGAGCTAATGATGGTGGTATTTTCTCAGTCTGTTACATTAGTGGCTAACTTGCCAGAGAGTTACGTGGCCTCTCTCGTCTCTATTAAGAAATGCTGCAGACACGCAGGCACTACACTAGCAGTAAAATGTCCAGCCCCTTGGCCTTCGCTTCTGTAACGTCATTCAGCGGCCGTGGTAACCTGTTGTCTGAACTGTGTAAGCTTTGTAGCAGTTGTAGTTCATTCTAAGGCAAGTACCTGGTACATGGCAGTAGTTTGGGACTATATCTCTGCTCTCACTACAGGTAGAAAGTTGACTGAGAGCTCACTTTAAACAGGAGGAGAGCGACTTTTTTTTTACAAACCAAACGTCAGTTTTTGGTGGAATTCCCCTTTAAAGTAAGAATATATATTTTTATTTATTTGTATTCATTGTCTTATAGGCCTGTAGTCTAGTTAAGTTTTATGATCTTGGTAAGATGTTTGCTTGAAATAACAATGATGGCTTTTATTAATTTCGTATGATATCACATTTTAGTGTTTTCTTTTGGCATAGCCTAGATGTAAGATGTATTATAAGTTAACTTCATTAGTTGCGCCTTGGTCTGTTCAATAAGGTTAATGTTGTTTTTGGGTGGAATTCCCCTTTCAGCGAGGGGTTTCTTGTCTTCTTTTTTGCAAAATCGTCCACCACATCGTCAAAGTCCAACTGCTTGGTCAGTTCTTTTTCAATTGCCATGAGGGAAAGTGAATGAGGGCCGTCAGTGATGAGGCTAATGCTACTGCCTGTGGTATTAGTCTTATAAATCCTGCATGATGGGTTATACAGGTGTCTGTATTTTGTCCATTAACCCATTTAGACCGGATGCAGCATTTTTGTGTATATACCTTTTAAAACCGGGTGCACCGTTTGCGTGTATATCCCTTTAAGACCGGATGGGATGTTGAGGTCACTTTAGACACTGTCATCATTTTCAAGACAGTGCATGAAATGCATCGTGATTCGCTGAAATACACGTTGGGAAGGTGAAATGCATATTATGGGATTTTTTAATATATTTTTTTGCCTTGTTAGGCAGATCAGTCTGGAAAGGCTCGATAGAGATCCATTTCTGCTCTTAGCCTCTTAGCCTAAAGTTGCGCTTCAGATAGTGACAATGATTGATGACTTGAGCGACAATGAAGATGTCGAGTACAGCAGTTACGTTAAGGAAAACAACAATGAATTAGAAGATTCAGACGCAGATGATCAATTTCAGTTAAAAAAAAAAAGAAATGTTAATGAACATTAGGGCAAAGGCAAGTAAGTCCCAATAAAAGGTGTAAGCTCTCAAATGGTTTTTAATTCATGTTTCTATCTGCTACAAAGGCTGAGAAATAAAGGTTTTAGTGAACGTTGACTATTCTGTCAAGTTTTTCAGAAAACCCTCAGGTTTTAGAAGGTTGTTTACAACAATGCCTTAGGTTTTAGAATGTGTTTTTAGGGGGCGTTTTAGGTCTAAATGGGTTAATGTGGTATTTGTCGGTAATTAAAATACATTAATATAGCTTATTGCATCATGTGTTGATGTGGTGTAAATCCTGTAGGCTATCTACAGGTATTAAATATGTCACGTAAGCACAGGGCGGTTGGACTGAGTCGCTTCTTGCTGTGCACACGCGCGCAGGGTTCCAGGATGCTTTCGTGCCCAGGGGCCCTTGATTTCATAATCCGTTCATGTTGATGAGCCTGTAAGTAGGGAGATCAGAGTAGGTTGTGCCCTGGGGTCGTTTCCCCAGTGTTTTCACTAAATGAAAAAGAAGCTTCATTGCGGTCACTCACTTTTTCTTTTATTGCCATCTGCTGGGAAGACATGAATGACAGTCTACACAACATAGCCTATGCGGAATAGGCAGGCCTACATGATTTTTTAAAAATTGTATTTTTATTTAATTAGCCTATACACCATACAAAATAATCCACCATCATGGGTAGGTTATAGGCTCAGGCTCTCAGGCCTTCTGTGGATGAATGCAAATGCCCACGGTAAAAATGGCAGAATATTTTTCAGGCATATCCTGCTATGAATAGCTGGCTGGTTTTGACCACGCAAACCCGTAGCAATAGACGATCGGCTACTTACCACACCTGATTAACGAAAGCAGGGGAATTAGGCTAAAGTTAACTTAGTTAACATTGGGCTGGCTATGGCTCGTCGTAACTTTTAAGCCACCTCGTTTCCTGTTTAATTCTTAGAGATACTGCAGAGGCTTTTCTAAGCCCTTTTTTACCGCTTCAATTTGAACTGGAACTCGTGAGTGGGTGTGGTCATATGACGATGGTGCCACGTAGTCATATTATGAATATTCATACGGTCAAGGAGTGAAAGGGTGTGTCTTGGTGAACTGACTCAGGCCCCCACTGAACTCAGCCACCTTCCTGCTCTCTCCTCACAACTACGTCTTCGCGATCGAGGAGAGGACCGGGGATGTAACCGAATGGTAGAGCTAACGTTACCTAGCTAAGTTAGCTTGTTTGTCTGCCTAAAGTAACGTTACTATTAAATACATTCAAATACACAGCAAAACCCAGTCACACAGTAACGTTAGTATATTGAACATGGCTGGTTGTAGCGCCCAGCTCCACTTGGTCCGGAGAGAATTGTTATCATTTATTAGCTAACATTATTCATAAATGATAGCGATAACTAGCTATCTAGCTAAGTTACCAGTTCTCTGGACCAAACGGGGCTAAACTAGGGCTGGGCGATATACAACATCGATAATTATCGAATGCAATAATGCCCGTTGCCACCGTGTGGGGCGCCTTTATTTTCGTCTTTTTTTCTTGAAGTAAACCCAATATACGGCAGTAAACATCCAAACATCCAGATGCCACGTGAAATGTTTCCGGAAAAAAACATCACCGCTGATATCTATTGAGTGTTGATAAGACAACCAACCAGCAGCAAGGTCGTACAGCTTTCACGTGATCATGTGATGTGTTTTTGTCAATCGCATGAAAAGTGCAACGCCTTTCTGTGATTGTCCGTCTTATCAACACGCAGTAGACAGTGATGACATTTTTTTCCTGGAAGAATTTCACACGGGTTTTGAAGTTTAGATTACTACCGCATCAGGTATAATTAAAGAAAAAAAGATGAAAAGAAAGACAATACCCCACATGCTGGCAGCGGCCATTATTGCAATCGATAATTATCGTTACGATATATCGCCCAGCCCTAGGCTAAACTCACACACAATAGACTGCTTTGCATTACCTAATTTATCGATACATTCCGTCTCTCGGCAGATTATGAAAGCTAACAGAGCCGGTGGCGTTACACCGAGGAACGATATAGCTCTGACTCCTTGGCATAATGCAGGCAAGTTAGCTAAAGATACCAAAGTAAGACGTTGTAGATGAATAACTCTCTAAAGCTACGTTCACACTGCAGGTAAAAAGTGGCCCAGATCCGATTTTTTCCTCAAATGTGACACAGATCAGATTTTTTTTTAATGGAAGTGTGAACAGCGAAAATCACATTGAATCTGACATTTCCAATTCTCATTTGGGCACTTTTGAATGTGGTTTCAGATGCCGATACATAACCGATTGTGTCAAAGCGACAGCAGTCGCAATTAATGTGACTTTTTACGTCATTTTTGATGCAGCTAGCAGGGCATTAGAACGTTAGCGCACGGGCTAGTTAACTCACTATTGTACAGGGTAGGTTATCAACAGATTCACATTATATTATCATGTGTTGTTATTTTAGATAAGTGGTAAATGTGCAAAGCAGTGGATTTTTTTGGGCACAAACGATACACCATAATAAGTCGGAAGTAGGCAACGTTTTTATATCATTCGCGGACAGCGGCGTTACCCGTTTTGTGATTTAAAATAATGTTAGAACTGTCCATATTATTGTCTTGGTTTGTTGCACGTTATTCATTATTCACGGTTTTCTCATGTAGCTGCTTACCGAACATTATGGTTGTCGGTCCAATAGTGTGTCAATAGTTTAATCTAAGGGTGCGCAGTGATGTCAGGCTATACGTTACACATGAAGTTGAACAGATGTGTCATGTGATACTAAAGCTTTTTTATATTGTGTATTTTAACACGGCTGGAACGCTGTATTGACCAATCTTCATCCCGGAACTATTCGTTTTATAAATGTTATATCGCCTGGTCTCACTAGCCAAACGGCCGAGCGCTCCATTTTCTTAACTCGCCCGTCCTCATAATCACTCGCCCAGGCGAGTGAGCGAGGTTAATTTCACTGAAACCGCACATGTCATGGTCCCCCCATTCCTGCCTCCGATCTCGCATTCACGAGTCACTCTGCACAGAAGTAGCAGCCATGGCAGCACAAAAAGCTAGTAAAAACCTTGGCTTTTTTCCCGTCTCCTCACCCTTATCATTAGCTCCACTGCACATCAACTTTAAAATTAACGCAGAAGCTGTGACTTCCTTTTTGTTGTTGTTTATTTCTGCAGGCTGTGTAACAGGCGCTATGTCTTTTGTTTTTGTTAATTTGCAGGGGTCATTTGAGGAGCAATCGGTTCACACTGGAATCAGATATGGGCCACATTAAAAAATTTATGTGAACAGCCAAACAAAAAAAATCGTATCTGAGCAATAAATCGGAATTGAGCACTAAGGCCTGCAGTGTGAACGTAGCCTTAGTAGCTCGATATAAGTCGTAATATTAACGTTAGCAGTAATACAAAGCAATTTGCATTTGAACTTGAACTAAATAGTTAGCAGTACAAGGGTCTCAGTCTCAAAGAGGAAAAAAAAACCTGTTGGTCTCTGCTTTTATACCACGTGCCCAGCCGAGACCACCCCTAGGACCACCTCAACTCCACCCATTTTTATGTTAAGGATCTTGTGACGTCACAAATCCCCGGAAACCAGCGTATTGGTAAGCCTACACAAAAACTCATATAAAACTATTTTGACTAAACATGAGATTTTCGGACATAAACAGTTGTGTATGATCATAATCTAACCCAAAACATCGGTATTCAACGGGAAAAGTCGGTTTTTGACTGCAGTATCACTAACATTTAGCCTATAATCCCCAAACACAGAGAACTAGGAAATATCGCTATCTAGCCTGGTAACTGCCTGACAACTGAAATCAGACAACATTTAGCATTTTCAGTTCGGAGTTTTGGTTGGGTTTTTGCGTGTCCATGCGGAAATGATAATGTAAAGGGATGCAATGCCATTGCATTTGAATTATGTCACTTGCGCTGCAAAAGCATGAATAGGATCTACTTTTGATAAACGAAAATGAAAACGAAAATGAAAATGATATGGAAATGGAAAATGGAGTATTCAGCCCAAAATGAAAATAAAAATTAAACTTTTCATTTCCATTTCCATATCATTTTCATTTTCAAACTGTAGCTATGTAAATGAGGGGGTATGGTCCTCCTATCAATCAAAGCAAGCAGGGTGGGCCTCATACAGGTTTAGTGCAGTAGCTGTTTAATGAAAAGAAACAGTATTTATTCATATTCATTGTCTAAAATGCTTCGTTTTCTTCTGATGTGATCACCTTTGTTTGTTGTTCAGTGTGATATGACGTAGTATTGTTTTTGTTTTGTACTCTACTCAAGTGGGCTACACTGACTCAAATACCACTACGCTATTCTCTAACTAGCCCTATAGCCAGCGCTACGCTGTGTAGGCTATAGGTCAAACCTGCGAGGTGGAAAATCCACGTTCAGAAAGTGAAAGTCCTCCCCAATCATTTGTTCCAATCACCTGGATTTGATAATTATCACAATTCTTCAGCCAAGAGGTAGGAGCTAACTAGGCTAATTAATGAAATCGTGAGTTCATGGGTGGAAGAAACACGGCAGGACTTTTACTTTCTGACCCCTGGACTTTCCACCTCTGCAAACCTGGTAGTAGCCTACGATAGGCTACATGGTGCCAGGTTAAACGTTGGATTGGATCAGTTGTGTTGGACTGCTGGAAATAAATGAAATCCTCTCTTAAAATAAATGAAGACCGCAAATGAGTCACTGGATCGTTTAAACTTTTAACCTGGCTCCGGTACTTTAAGCAAACGTTAAGGCACTGCTTCAAAAAGTCTATTGACAGCTAGATTCTATTCTATATGTTATACAAAATGAGAAATGTTAACGTAGGCTATTTGAAAGTGAGTCGGCTTCGTCATACAAAAAAATCCAGGGTTAAATCTTAAATTTCTATAACCCCTTAATCGCGCTTCGTACACGGCATCTGCTTTGTGAAATTCCCCCAGACTTCCATTTATTTCGTTTTTTGGAAAGCGAAATGACTTTAAGGTTGAGATTAAGCCTACAAGGGCCGTTTCTGATATATTGTGGCGGCCTGGGGGTTGTAAACTAGCCAGCTAGGACCGGGTAGTGAGCCGCTACCCGGTCGATGTGTAGATACTTGTAAATAACGTGCTGTGTGTGTTTTAATTGTGTTGTTAGCTTTTTAGCCGCGTATTGCGTTAATCGTAAACTTTAAACGTAACTGTAAACTGTAACTGTCATTTAACCGTCACCTAAACTTTAAACGTAACTGTAAACTTTAACTGTCGTTTAACTGTTATGTGTGACTGTGATTGGCTAGGAATGTGTAAGTGTGTGCTCCAATCACAGCCGACTAGTTCAAATATAAGGCAGTACCTGAAGCGAGCGATTCGTGTTAGTTAAAAATGTGCTTCCAACTGTGAACAACGCTGAGCTGGATCCTGTGACAAACCAACGGCTCTTTTCAGAGTTGGTAAGGTAGCGCTAAATAAAACGAAGCTCGGCGATTTGGTACTGCAGTTGCTGTCTCCCTCCCTCATTCTCCGCGCTCGCTACAATATAAACGGACGCCGCATCACCGCGATGAACACTGTAAATATGCCTAGGAACAATAGTCTTATGTTGGGAGGATGCGATATGTTTAGGGTAAAGTGTGACTGTTTATTTGAGCTTGCTAGCTGTTTATTATTATCCTAAAATAGCTCTCATAAGTCTTTCTGTTACCCATCTTTCGTTAATTGTGTTTACTATATTACACGCTTCATGTGTATGCATGAGTCACTGGACCGTTTACACTTTTAACCTGGCTCCGACAGATCTAGCTAGCCTACTTCAAACGAATATTAAGGCATAGCTTCTAAATGTCTATCGATAGCTAGATTCATGACGGTCATCTATATTTTATACAAAATGAGACACTAATGTATTTATAAGTGAGTCCGCTTTGTGATAGCCTAGCTACTACAGCTTAGTAGCTAGGCTACACCAATATGTTTATTGAGCTGTTTCACTTTGAACCTGATGCTGCACCATGCCAGGACGCAGAAAATCCTCCAAAAGACAATGTACAATTGAATCACGTTGGAAGATCAGACTGGTATAATGTTAGCTAGTTGTTAGCTAACTATTTCTGTGAGAAAAGTTGAAAACTGTCTCTGCATTGGCAGGGTTAGACACAAAAGATTGTTTTTCCCACTGGCCAAACATATTTCATAGCCGAGAGACAATGTTCGCTAACTATGACTGAGATGCATAACGTTAGCAAGCTAACGTTAAGTTAATGCAGTAAGTTAAGCTACCAGCTAGCTACTGAGATGAGGTATAAGCAAAGTTAACGTTAGCTAGCGTTAGTTCAATTAATCGACAATTAACGTTAAGGAAACCGAAACTTTGTCACTCGAATAGCATGTAGTCCCCCGACTTTTGTGGATTTCAAGGAGCCGAGGGAACGATCAGAAAGCTGGACTATGAGCAAGAAAGACAATTGGCATATTACACCATGAAGATTCTGATCATCCAGTCTCGTTGTATGCCAGATTTGCTGGTTCATCCATGCAAAGTTTTTATTGTAAAGTCACCAACCTGTTTCTGCAGTATGCCTTCATCAGGGGTGCAGTGTCGTTTTTTAAAAATCTGGTTTAATGGGCCGCTATTCAGCATCCATTTTTGGGGGGTGCGTTCTTACAACTTCTTCTACTGTTCGTAGTCTAACCACATAGGCTAAACTCTTTTCCATTCCTCTCCGAATTTTCTTTCTGTCTATCTTTATTTCTCACTCGTAGTCATGTAACCTTAGATTTCTGTTCTTCAATTTCTATTCACGTGTTGCATTGGGAAGCTGCTGAAGAACGTTGACAGTACCAGGTATGAACGTCAGCATTTTGACAAAAAACGTTATTTTATGAAATACGAAAAATGTTGGAGGCGGGGCGAAAGCGGTACTGGAAACACTTCATGAACATCGATATCCAACATTCATATACTTTATGATTATGTAATTTTATACCAGAGCAATTTTTCTTTCACATTTTTGGAATTTCCAGCATTTTAAATTATTTGGTGCTTACACTTTAAGCCATTTATTTATTTCAACCCTTTTCATTCACAAATCACCTTACAATATGTGTAATAATGCACAGTTGTGGTAAGCTAAATGAAGACAAGCAAATAATATAAGATGCTCCGATCAGGATTTTTTGGGGCAGATACTGACCCTTTATTTTATTAGAAATAAATATTATTCTTAAAATGATTGAATAATATTAATATTATTGAAAAGGGGCTTGCCTGAAAAAAACACTGTACAATTTGAATGGTTTGCAATATTGACACCACATTTTTTACCACAGGTGAGCAATGGAGTAATTTCCATAGCTTTTGTAGCTCACCAAGGAACAATACTAAAACCTGAATGTTGTTATTTTTTATTTTAATTTTATTTTACTTTATACATTTTCTGTACATAAATTGTTGTAATTAAGGATCAGAAATTGTATTTATGTGGATTCTGACTGCATAGTCAAAATTATACAGTTCTCTGCTGTGCCATTTCTAGTTCTTGAGATAGAGTTTTGTTTGACACTAGTGAAATGGCTCAACTAGTGAGAATTGGCTTATTTTGCCCTCGGAAGAGGTAAATTTTTTTGTTAATCACACTATTCTGCCGTGCCAAGGCAAAAGGCCTTAACTTCATTTTTGGTCGAAAATGAGTTATTGTCATTTTTGGAACATTAAATATCTACTTTATCATGTGGACAAATATCTTGAGTCAATCGTGTTGTTTTTTCGAGAAAATAGTGGGTTGTGTTTGCCGTAACTTCCAAAAGCGCTACAGAAACCAAGGCAGAAGGACGTAACATCAGTTAAGGTTCTTTGCCTTTGTTTCACGGCACTCTGAAACGTTCGAGTTGAGTTAAGGTACTCTGCCTTTGTTTTGCTGCGCATCAAAGTGGAGTTACTGTTTACCGCGCTGAAGTTACAGTGTTCTACCTTTGTCTAATATCTGTCACCGAAGCATTTGTGACACACACACACACACACCACACACACACACACACACACACACACAATAGCTTGAATAATGTGTTAAGCAAATATTGTTGGAGTGGTTGTTTTTACTACAGCTTTTAAGAATGGCCCATTGCTCTCGAGGGAAAATGCTGGTGGATATGACATTGAAACGCCGACAC
>CM056379.1:70738456-70851475 GCA_029718625.1 Synaphobranchus kaupii | reverse complement strand
GAACAAACTGCAAACTGTTCCGGGATAATACCATCCTCTCGCCTTGGGAGTCGACTGTTATCAGATTGGTACTGGCTTTGTGGAAATTCAGTCTACACTGCTCTCCCCCCTGACTGAGGTGGAGTGTGTGCCATTGTTGCCTTGTATGACTCTACGTATGTGATTCCTGACCTTTCCACATATAGTCACACCACACGTCGCATGCACAGGGTAAAGAGAGGGTTTTGGGATAGTAATCCTGTTCCTACTGAACATCGTCTTTGAACTGCAGGTTCGAAGTTTATACAGGCTTTGCTTCCTGGGTTAGGTGTGTCAGAGGCTTTTAAAGAGATAGAAGTAACTCGATACACTTTTCTCCAGTAGATAAACTCCTCCATTTTGACCATAGGTGCTGTACATACTGAGTTGACTTCACTGCGATTAATGGTTATGCAGAATCGCATGGTATTAGATCAGCTTACTGCAGAGCAGGGGGGGGTTTGTGTGATGATTGGAGAGGCGTGTTGCACATACATACCACATTATGATGAGGATGGCCAGATCATACAGCAGGGACTTAGAAATATGACCGAACTCCGTGACTCATTAGTGAAGAGAGAGGTTGATGCAAATAAAGATTGGTTCTTTAACCTCCTGACAGGTTGGAGGAAAACACTGCTGAGAATCTTTTTGCCTGTTATCTTTGCCACCCTGCTCGTATTTCTTTGCTGTTGTGGAATGCCACTGATTCGCGCCTGTATTGCACGCCTCACTCAAGCTGCTATAGGTCAGTACTTACAGCAATATGTTCCTGATCCTGAACAAGATAATGTATTCCTTCTCTGACAACTTCCTGAGTTTACTGACGACCCTATATAAAGTATAGGCCTGAATTATGTACCCACCCTGTCACATGGTTGGTGGGAAGACAGACAGTGTTGTAATGTGAAGAGAGATAAAAAGTTGACATTCCAGGAGTTGTGAAAAGTCTCCATTACATGATGGGTTTTTATTTTTTATCTTTCTTTTCTTTCAGACTTTCTCTTGATAGTAATAATTTTATATGTTAAATAATCAGTAGTACATTATAGTGAAAATAATTTTTATATTCAATCCTGTTACTATATTCACTATGATTTCATTTTTTATGTTTTTATTTGTCCTATGTTGATTCTTGTAATTAATCAAAGATGGATGATGTGCGATAATTGCTAATATCTGGAAGCGACGCTTGATTGCCCTAAGGGGGGGTCGGAGGGATTATTTTTTCCGGAACTGATTGGGTTTTCTGGCTCTGTGCTAGTTTTGTCCCATATAAGTCCTGAATCTGCCGGTTTTTCAATTCCCCCTGGATTATTGGAGTATTGTACATATCCACACGAGATTATTGTATTTGATCTGTATAATCATGTAATCATTTATGATGTTATTAAAAGGAATCACTTACTAATTGATTGAGTATATTAGGTAGATTGTAACAGAAAATTGTTTGTTATCATGAAATGATAAAAGGAGGGAAATGTGAAGGAATTTTCTGTTTTACAATATGTGTGTATTAACATAGAGACAATCACATGATTATCATTAAGCATTTAATATAATAGATCAACTATATTGAGTTAAGTAATTAAACAATGTATTCTCTGTGAACACTGAGTAGGCCGTGGTTCACTCCCTCTGTGTCTCTCCTTCACAATCTCTAGAGACAGGCAGTCTGTGAGATGGATGTTTTCGTTACTTGGTTAGAGGTTATTGAAAGACTAGAAAGACTAAACACCAAGAAATGGATAACCTTGTCTCGGTATGTTTAGAAACCGCCCCTTGTGGCAAATCAGCAAAGCAATGATCGTGTATAAATCTCCTCTGTATGTTCTTTTTCAAGTTAGAGAGATTCTGATGAGACTCTCTCTCATTCTGAGTTTATCTCAAATAAACTGAAATTATTTTTCTTATTCTATTACATTGTTTCGTTGTGGTTCTGTTTGGACAGACTTGCTCACTGTGGGTTGAAAGGGAAAAATCCACGACAGTTGACAGCGATGATTCTGACTAAAAATACTGAAGAAGGCATTGGTGATCTGACAGATAATTCAAGTGTAAACGTTACAATAAAACCCGGAAACAAGAGTGAACCAGATGTAAATCCGGTAAAAACAAGAACAAGATGGGCCATATTTGGAATAATGTTTGTAATGACAGGATTAGGATTAGTGTGCATGTTAGGATTAATAGCAGACATGACTAATGAACAAAAGCGAGGACAAATAGCAGGATGTATAAATACATCATTTATAGTAGTAGTGTTAGTAGGATCTTTTATAATTTTTGTAATGTCAGACGATCAAGCGGCATCAGAAGACTTAAAAAAGATACAGAAAAGAGAGCTCTAACCAGTAAAGTTAACTGATCCTGCTAATTTCCTCTTACTAAAGTGAGCAAAATCACATAGATGGTGGAAATGGGCAAAATATACAGCGAATTTACAGACTAAAGAAAATTGTGTAGTGTGTGCTAATGCACGACCTACGTATAAGGCGATCCCTAACCCGTATGATTATCAGTGGTGTGCGCGATATCACCACAATATAACGGATGCATATAATACTTTGCAGTGTCCCATACAATGTTTAGATAAGTTAGGCTCCTCACAGGGACATTACAAACATGCAGATTATAATATGTGGGGCCTGTTCTTAGGAAAAACTGGAGCCCAGATAAATCTAAAACGTGTCAAATTGTTAAACACCTCCTGTGAGTGTTATAAGGTAGAGAATGGAACCGTACCAATGGGAGAGTTTGGAGGGAAATGCCACTTAACATGGACATGTAATGCTGGGAACCCAGCACAACTAGCGCAGGAAGAACCGGAATCAAACACTAGCATTCAAATGCAGAGCTGTAAAAATATAATATATGCAGATCAGAAAATAGCAGATATGTTTTGGATGTGCGGAAGAGGAGTATATAATATGTTGCCATGTAATTGGACAGGGACATGTGCTAGAATAATGCTGATGGACCCAGTAGTGGTAATGTTCCCTAAAACGGCCCGAAGAGCAAAGAGAGCTTATGAGCCTGACCCACAAGTATGGATAGATGCTATAGGACAGCCCAGGGGAATTCCAAATGAGTACAAGGCCAGAAATGAGATTGCAGCAGGGTTTGAGTCAGTTCTTTTATGGGTAAGCCCTAACAAGAACGTGGAGTGGATAAACAACATATATTATAACCAAAAGAGATTTATAAACTATACGGAGGATGCATTGACAGCATTAGGAGAACAGCTGTCTGCTACAAGCAAAATGACTGGACAAAATAGACAAGCATTGGACTGGTTACTGGCAGAGAGAGGTGGAGTGTGTGTTCTCTTTGGAGACCACTGTTGTACGTTTATCCCGAATAACACTTCTCCTAATGGAACATTCACAAAGGCTATGATAAAGCTGAAGGGACTGAGACAGGAAATGACAGACAATGCAGGATTTGGACATGAGATCTGGGACTGGTTGAACAATTACCTTGGAAAATGGGGAGCGTGGTTTGCAAAGGCAGGTGCCATAATTATTGTAACACTTATATGCGTAGCAATACTGTTGTGTTGTTTATTACCTGTTTTGAGATCTTTTCTCACTAGAATTATGGGAGCATATCCACTGGTTGAAAAAGTGAACCAGGCAGCAGAGGAACATCGTCTGGGACTCGTAAAACATCAGAAAGTGAAAACTGAAGTAACCAGTCAAGCTGACGAAATATGAAAATGTGCAAGCTCCTACATATGAACAACCTGACTATTATGGATAAAGAGTAGGGCTTGAGAGGTGTAAGAGAGGTGCAATCTTTTTCTCCTTCCTAGACAAGAGTGGGAGGTTTTTTGGTTGTGCATCTCAGGGACCTTAGTCACTTCTGGAGCAGGCAACAGAGAGCTGTAGTTAATCAAAAAGTAGACACATCAGGAAACTGCGATATATAGCAGAATATATACTTAGTTTAGATGCCTTTGGAAACCTGCCCAAGGCATGGCTGAGGATGAATTAGATATAGAGTGTGTGTATGGGATAGAAGGATGTAGACATGCCCATCTACATGACACAAAGCTATTAGTTTGGTGGCCGCAGTGTATTGAGGAGAGAGCTCAACGTGTGGCAGGGGACATTGAGCAAATACTACCCTTTAAAGGAGCGTGGCAGATTCCGTCTCGCCCATTGTTGCCAAGCTGGAGGAAAGGTAAACCTGATATCCAGCTACAGTGGGTAAAGATCACAAGTCATAGGAGTAGAGAGACCCGCAGACTTATGGGTATTTTGGTAAAGGAAGTACAGTTTCTGGCCACAGCGTGGGTAAGGGTTGTCATTGATCACTGCCATACGGAGATTTCTGTAAACACCAAGGAAGTGTGTCTGAGTGTTATGTTAAATGCTGATGTTCTGTTTACAACCAGACCTGCAGTTTGCACTTTTTATAATACACATGCACCACCACCGACACGATTTGGAACCAGAATATCTGGCCGGTGTAAAACATATGGCGGATGGTGCACCTCTGAGGTGTACAAGAAAAAAGGAGTGAGGTAATGCATAGGTTTAATAGAAGTAGGTTTAGGGGAAGATGCCCATTCGACTGTAGGTGTGAAAAAATAATGCCTTATCGTAATCAATTTTTAGCACCAATATATGCAGCACACCCTGAATTTGTTAAAGCTGATTGGATTATAGATGACCCTCAGATAGTGCGCCTAGCCTTACAATGCCGATGAGGTGGAAAACCCTCTCTTCTTGATGTATGTAAATGCACTAGACGGACACGAACATTCCACCTTGGGGTAATCACATATAAAGAGGTGCAAATTTGTTTTGAGGCCACGATACAAATACCTGCCACACCAAGCAGGTATCATAGGTGGCCACGGCCAATGTTTAAAACTGTAGACTGTTTACCGTTGCGTTATTCCATTATGTATTTGACAAACTCCGGTGATGAGCTTTGGGCAAGGTCTCCGGGTTTGCGCGCCCTGGATAAAGCTTGGGACACTGGTATGGTGTACAAGTACCAGTCTCCTTATGATAACCAATGAAATATAATTAGTCTATTAATTGTTTTATCATATACCCTTTCAGAAGCTGCGGGTGCTGTACTGGGTGGGTAGCCAAGGATCGTTCCTGCATCAGAGTAAAGCGGAAGGCAGAGTGGTACTACTGTCTTTGTGACTGAGTGCGGACGCCTTGGCTGACCAGCTGCATGGCATCCCCGCAGTGAGAACTAACCACACGTATACCTCTAACATGTTACACATTTATCTTATCTCACTGATAGATCCTACCAAGTCTCCTGGAAGGGTTCCGTCTCTGCTCCCCATCCCCTGTCTACAGGAGTCCCGCAGGGATCTGTACTGGGTCCTCTGCTGTTCTCTATGTATACTAAGTCTCTTGGCTCAGTAATTCATTCACATGGCTTCTCATACCATAGCTATGCTGATGATACTCAACTCTTCCTCTCTTTCCCTCCCTCTACCCCACAGGTTAAGGAGAGGATATCTGCTTGTCTGACTGACATCTCTGAGTGGATGGCTACCCATCACCTGAAGCTCAACCTTGACAAGACAGAGCTCCTCTTCATGCCATACAAGACCTCCCCACTACATGACCTCTCCATCACCGTTGACGGGACTGTGGTGGCTGCCTCCCGCTCTGCAAGGAACCTGGAGGTGGTCCTGGACGACCGGCTGGACTTCAAAGAGCACATCAGGGTGACGGCTCGGTCCTGCAGGTTCCTCCTGTACAACATCAGGAGGATTCGACCGTACCTGACCACCTACTCCACCCAGCTTCTTGTCCAGACCATGGTCACCTCACGCCTGGACTACTGCAACTCCCTGCTCGCAAGCCTACCAGCCTGCACCATTCTGCCTCTTCAACTGATCCAGAATGCAGTTGCCCGGCTTGTGTTCAACCTCCCGAAACTTTCCCATGTAACCCCCCTGCTGAGGTCACTCCACTAGCTGCCAGTTGCAGCCAGGATCAGGTTCAAAGTTCTGACCCTGGCCTACACTGCAGCCAATAGGACAGGCCCCGCCTACCTGCAGGACTTAATCCAGAACTATGTTCCTGCTCGACCACTTCGCTCTTCTACAGCAGGGCGACTGGCACTTCCCCCCCTCCATGTCAAAGGCTCTGGCTCGTCCCAACTGCGGAGTTTTTCCACCTTAGCTCCTCAGTGGTGGAATGAACTTCCCATTCCCCTACGTTCTACTCCAACCCTGCCTGCATTCCGTCGAGGCCTGAAGACACACCTCTTCAGACTCCACCTTGACTGATACTCTAACCTAGGAATATCAGTTCCCTGTGTTTACTAGTTCCCTGTGTTTTCCTGTCTGTTTATAATAGTATTTAGAATAGAAGTGTAGTATTGCTGATTTACCCACAGCTTACTGTGAACTACAGTCAACGTTCATTACTAGGGATAGCTGCTACATTATGGGAAGGATGTGCTTTGTCTTGTCTGTTCTGTAGTGATCTTGATGATGTCTCTGTATGCACTTATTGTACGTCGCTTTGGATAAAGGCGTCTGCTAAATGAATGTAATGTAATGTAATCTTGTCATATAATCTCACGATGCACACATTTAATGGACTGTGCAGTGAAAAAAGGGAACCTGCCATGGTGGAAATTTTTAAGAAGTGGAAGCCATGGGCATACTGTATGTGAGCAGAAGGAATAATGAGCCAGGTGATATAATGGGAAAGATATTAGAGGGGTGAGTGGCCTTTTCTCCCTCCCCCGCAGCACTGCAGAATTAACATGTATGATGGAAGGTGATTGTGAGGCTTATCAAGCCTCAAAGGGGAGATTTGTTGGAAATTCCATTAGTCACCTGTGAATTATATTACCTGTGACAACATGTATTGGATATATACAAATATATAAAGAACACTGTATGAGCACAAAAGCATGTAGAAGCACACTGAATAAAGCGCACTTTCATAGAGTTTCATAGAGTTATATTTAGATAAAAGTTGAATAGTTGTATGGTCAGGCTGACATATACACGTTTTTATTTTTGGGTAACTGGCAGTTGGCGCCACAGTTGTTTAACGATCAAAGTAAGTTGGGGGCAAAGGTGAGGTACAAAGGGAGGTAACAGAAATGGAAACCACCATGGTTTCCCGAACTCAGCAGAATTGGTGCCAACCAATCAGGAAGATGCCAGAAGATGAGAGGCTGAGAAACCATCGTGGCGTGGAGAGAAGAGACACCTGTTGGGCGGAGAATTGGGCAGGGTTTTCCGGGAATTGGGAAGAGCTTTGTGATAAGAAATGTGTATAAAAAGAGCTGTAACTAAAACTGAATTGGAACATCTCTGCAGAGAGGTTACAGCTTTATAAGCATCTGTGGAATAAAGTTGAATATTCTTGAAGATTCTGCCTCATCCTCTTTATTTGGAAACTTATAAGAAATTGGGACTGTAAGCTGAAAACTTAGAATTCTTGTCGCTTGGAAACCACGACACTAGTTAACAATATTTGCAGTTTTGCTCACGTTAGGCTGTGAGGCTATTTCAACAAGATAGCCGCTACGTGGCCTAGCCTAGCCATTAATCTGTCTAACGTTACCATAACATTACAAGATCACCATAGTTCATTCTAATAGTCTAACAATAACATAGACATTCCGGAGAGGCCTGAAAAATAGGCGACAAGTTTCACTGTGGCCATTTCCATCGCGATTTCTAATTATGTAGGTTACAGTTCCATGGCTGCACCACACTATTAGCTAGCCACGCAAGGCTGGTTCACGGAAATCTTGAGCCAGGGAGCGGTCCGGATGTATGTAATGTTACCGCTGTAGCTACGCTACTGCCTAGCCATACCACAGACCAACGTTACGGATTAAACAAAATAAACAAGCAGATGCAATAATCATTATTTAATTATATGAACGTAATCATATCATATACCTATAATATTTTGGTTTTCACATAACATCGAATGTTCTCACGACATCCACTCTGCGGTTAGAGTGGATCTGGGGTAGGCGCTGGACTCAGGAAAACGGGCTGGAAATAATTTTGTTTTAATATAAGGGAAAGGTTGGTGGATCTAACATGTCATTAACTGGTTATTTTTTTCGAAATAGCCTATTTTTTCTAACCGCGTGACACAGTAGACTATGTGATAAATGTTTGCGAAAAACAGCGAGTGCTCCCCGTTGTCTATAGCCCAGCTAGCCCTCTATGGCATGAATTTTTATTTTGGGGGGAAAAAAATATTTCACCCCATTTTTTGGGAGCTTGGGGGTCCCTGATAATATATCCATCATAAAATTTGTCCCCCCCACCCCCCCCCAACCAGATATTTGTTTGTTGCCTCAGGGCAACAATGTGCTACGAGGGTACTGAAACACCAAGGTTTTCTATAGTACATATGATAAGTGGAATAAGGAAAACAAGAAATATATCCATTAGAAAAAGTTTTATTTTGACAAACGTCAACCACAAATGGTTCCAACCAATCACAATAAGAAGCTTTAAAATCAATTTACATTACATTTTGTGGTGCATTGTGGGGGATATTGAGTGGACTATTTAGGGTGTCAAATTGACATTTTGAATTTTGGACACCCTACAAAATGGCCGATACCCTAAATAGTGCACTATATAGTGAATATGGAGCGATTCCGAACACAGCCCTAGACTATGGTCATAATTATGCATCCAAGCACATCTCCACACTTTAGCATGATATTGCCCGAACTGCACAATGTTGCCCTGAGGCAACGAACCAAAAAACACAGTTTTAGTATATAAATAAAAACAAAATAAGTCTTTAAACAATCAAACATGCTTCATTACATACTCATGCACAGGCATATATTTTTTTATATAAAGTTATTTCAATTTAGACATGTTAAAAAGTGATATTTATCTTATCAATTGGTGGCACCAATCCCATGCGGCTTTGCTTCCTGAAAGGACTGCTCCACCCCCAGACAAAGGGTCACACCCACTTCAGCCCCTCATTTCATTGGACACAGACATATCTGGTGATATTATATATATATATTTTATTTAAAAAAATTAAAGGGGTGGTGTGAGGTCCAAAAAGGTAGTTTGTTGCCTGAGGGCAACACCATGCCATAGAGGGCTAGGCTATAGGACATTGTAGCTTTACATAACATTACATTACGTTATTGTGGCTGCGTTTACTATTATGTTGCTCTTGTTTAATTATGTGAACATAATCATATCATATACCTATTTAATATTTTATCTATGTAGTTATTGTTTTGGTTTTCACATAACATCGAATGTTCTCACGACATCCACTCTGTGGTTAGAGTGGATCTGGGGTAGGCGCTGGACTCAGGAAAGCGGGCTGTAAAGAACTTTGTTTTAATATAAGGGAAAGGTTGGTGGATCTAACATGTCATTAGCTGGTTATATTTTTCGAAATAGCCTGTTTTGTCTAACCGCGTGACACAGTAGGCTATGCGGTATGCGAAGAACAGCGAGTGCTCCCCGTTGTCTATAGCCCAGCTAGGCTATAGGACATTGTAGCTTTACATAACATTACATTAGGTTATTGTGGCTGCGTTTACTATTATGTTGCTTTTGTATGTTGATTTACACGTGTGCGTCCTTTCATCGCTCAAAAGAAATAAACCGGATTGAGTTGCGCATTAAAACCAGATAATGCACTTTTAACCGCGCGTAATGTCTTTGCTTACAGACACCCGCGGATGAGTTTTGCTAGTAGGCTACCGCTTAGATCCCACATAAACTTGTACATTTTTCCTTAATGTGACCTTTTAATATGTCTTGTCAGGGTTTGTCTTGTGAATGTGCGTCTTACTGTGTTCTCACGTTCAGCCTGCACCTTGATGTGGTGATGGCCTTTAAACTGAGACAGGCTGCTGAACTTTGCTGTGTCCTATAACAAACTCCTAACGTCTCTACGTTTTTTTCCCCTTATCATCCAGGACAATGTTGGAGACGGTGATTAAACTTGCTGTGAATGAAACGCAGCATATCGAAGAATAAAATGTTTTCCTTATTCATGATTCATAATTTTGAATGGTGTGCTTGATTATTTAGTCTTTACAAATGAAAAAAAATAGCAATTTCACCTTATACCTACTGCATGACTTGTGCAAACAATGAACCCTTCAATAAAAAAGTTTATAATTAATTTTAACTTTTTATTAATGTTTCCCCAAAATGTACATATTAGACAGCTACATCCAGCGTGGGGAGAAATATGCAAGGAAGGCCATGGATTGACAGATCACTCACAGCGTTTTCATCTCCTCAGAAACAGAAATAAAGGCAGATGTTACAAGGTGCCTGCGCACACATAGCAAAGACTTGAACAGAACCCCAGTGAATTCAGAAATTTCGACTTTGAGCAGCAGCCCCAAAAACTGACACATACAGTACCAACAGCTGGGTACACAGGTATAGGTGGATGAGTGGTAACAATTGTTCTTGACATAACTGAGAGACAGAGAAAGGAATAGAAAATAGAAATAAGATGGTTAGAACCATTAGAGGACAGGAGAATAGCATGATCAGAATTGTGTTCATGCAGGATTGATTCACACAATAGCGCAATGGTCTTAGCCTTTAGGTTAAGATACACTTTGTTATGTTAACAGGTGAAAAATCAACCCGGTTTCACGCTTTTTCGTGCTCATAGTCACGACAATTAATCTATTGAATCGTCACCCTGAGCACGATTGTCCGACTTTTATCGTGCTACACAGAACGAAATTTAAACCCATGCATTTTTAGTGCTAGCATTTCTCAGACTGTTTTCGTGCTACACAGAATGAAATTTACAGCTGTTCCTGGGGGCTTGGTTACTATGCTACTTTTCCGTTGTTAGCTAGCTAGCCGGCTAGCGAATTTTCTTTATCAGACGAGTGACTTTTGAGTAGCTACTATGCAGTTGGTTGATGGCGATAACCGCTAAATATGTTAATAGGGACACAAAAAACATGTGGAAAAGTTTAAGTCACAAAAAAGCAAACAGTTTATGTCGGATATGGTCAAAATCCCACAATCTCAATTCATTTTAATACTGTCCCCTACATGGGGCGACCCATCTGAACCCTAACGGACTACAGACGGCGCCATCTTTTCACAGGCCATCCATTACGTAGAGCTCTCGGGTTTTTTTGGGAATTGTAGTTCTAAATTATTAGTACTAATAACTAAAAAAATACTAATCCTATTGACCTGGGGCTTAAAAGTTATGTTCAATATAGAATCAGTTAAAATCCCAATTGATCATCTAATTGAATCATCAAAGTATCAAATGATTAAGCATCAAACGTTTTATTTAGGCCCTTCTGTTAGAGCTTGAAGGCTCTGACATTATTTATGAAAGACTAGTTCGTTAATCATCCTGTTAAATATCTACCCAATATGTCTATTGGTTCCAGAATTAGAAGCGTTTGAAGTTTGGCCAGTTTTGCCCTTCTAGGGAGTCCCCTGGAGTGTCAGGGCAAAATAATTGACATATGTTACTCTGCAGGTCAAGGCCTTTCCAAAAATGTCTTTAGTTTTGTCCTACGACAAACTTTCATTTTCACCTCTGTCTGGCTACAGTCTCTTTGAGGTGTAGTTTCTGAGTCCCTTTGAGACTCCAGCCTGGATAAAATCAAGTCTTTTGATTTTTTGCTTATTTGGTGGGAAAAATCCTTCAAGGTATTGATGTTTTTCCTAATCACAGTCATACGTTTGGATTTGTGCTAGTGTAGACATTATTTTACCTACCAAATACATCTGGATTGTTGTCATATGAGGGTTAGGGTTAGATAACATGCTGTTTTTGAAGCGCTTTAGCCCTTCCTCCAAACCTCCTGAATAGTCCTACATGGTTAGGATTATAGAATGCTGTAGCCTCAATATCCCTCTGTTTACAGATGAAGTTTCCTACATATATCTCTGAAGATGCCACTGTTATGAACTTGTAGGTGGCCGTTTCCACAGCTGATTTGTGGCGTATCCTTACCAGATGGACTAGTTCTGACACCCGTTGGAGCACACAATCACTAATTGGCCATTTAGTCGGCCCTATACCTAATTAATGCGTGCGTGCGCATGTGTGCGCACATTGCGTGCCACCTGCTGGCTGCTGTGCACCGGACATACAGATAGATACAGAGGTTTTCTCTTTTATGTGTTAGGTATAATTTTTTACGTCAAAAATTATAATATATAATTCGTACTCCTAGTAGTCCGTGAGCCAGTAGGGTTGGTCGGTACCATCTGAGGGGAATAATGCATAGTGATTTTTTGATTTTTGATCTCTAGAGTTATAAAATATGTGATAGCATTGTTACTGCATACCAGTTTTGCCAAACCTGAATCATGAGCTTTCAAAACCATAACAGCGCGGAAACCCTGGGGGAAAAAATGCAATATTTTCACGGTAAGAAGAATTGTTTGACAACGTTAGGTTAGCCTGCTTGTCTTCTTCGTCGTCCTGCTTTAGCTAAATTAGCATTAACCAGAAATATGCTTTGCTGTTAGGTCTGTTTATTTTCCTGCATCACCCTCGTCGTAGGAGTAACTTGTTGAACTGAACCAATGTAACCAGGAAAAAATGTATTCACTCACCACATAACGTAGGCTACACATACAGCATAGCTATAAATAGGATGTTTATGAACATAGACATAGGCTATATAACATACATTATTTTATTTTATTTTTAATCTTAACGCATAGCGGACACTTGTGCCCCGTTTATGCGGTCTTAAATTGCAGTAGTCTATAACGTTGATATTGGAAGGTTATCGTAATAACGTTATGTCCATTGCAGTTTCGAGGGGGTTACGTTAAGATTAGCCAAATATGTTCTAAAGTATAACTAACGTTATGCTATGCCTTTAAATGTGCATGGAGCTACTATTGGTGTATTATCAACAGGCTTTTGTAATGGCATGTCCTTTCTAGGCCTCTGGCTGCTACTGCGAGCTAACTTAGCTAATGGTAGCTAACAAAGTTACCTTTCATTTTCCTTATTTATTCGGGAGCATAACTTTGCAGTCGTCGGTATACATGTCTATGGTCGCTAACTGGAGTTACAACGGCAGCCATTACTCTGTGAAAAGGGAGAAAATGACCACCTTCACGTGACAGGTCACGTTGGCCAATCAGAGAAAAAACTTTGGGCCATGGAAACGGTGCCGTTTTGAGAAGGCTTCTGCCTTTCTAGTTAGTATATAGTTCTGTGTGTGGGCCTCACTTGTGATCGGCCTGAGCCGTGATTACAGGGGGCGTGTTCGAGTAGACATCGGTGAGCAGTCGGCTCGCCTGCCTCAGGCGGAAATGACAAACGCCTGAGCAGATCAAACTGGGACGGTTTCGGACGTTTCTGAACTAGTTAGCCGTGTTGTTTGTTGTTGCGGAGGACTTGGAGGGGACAGAGATGTCCTTTTTACTTCAAAATCTTGAAGAAAAGGAGGAGAACGAATGAAGGTTGTTTTAATACTGACTTGCATTATTTAATGACTTGTATTGTTAGGGTAGTCAATATTTATCTTTTGCTATGCGACCTTGGCTAAGCGCCGAATTGTTCCACAGTGAAACTGCAATTAAAGTTCTTGAATAAATATGTATAATTGCCATTGTAATTAAAGCGCTGGTTGCCGTTTCATTATCGAATAACTAATTTATTTAGCTAAGCTGTCATCTGTTATGGTAACATACCTGTAAACATTAGGCTGCTTATGTTCTATTGCTCATATTCAGTTGTTTCTTGTCTGTCAATTTATGAAATGGCATAAACTACACCTGTCATCTCTGTTTAGACTAGCAAACATGGTAGACAATTTTACTTAATCTAAACCCAGAAGACATCATAGCCATCGGTTGCCATACATTGTAATGTGAGAATCTATGTAGCTAAGTATCATAACTTACATGCATGTTTTCATAGACTTTTGAGTGGTGGTTCTAAAGAATATTTTATTGCAGAATATCTGTACCAATATAATTGAGAAATGTCTCTTTCATGGGACTTCTTTAGAGTTAATGTTAATGCATTGAAGATATTCCTTGTGACATAAAGGAGAAGTGTATTAATCCTAATCATTAATTATGTTGCTATGAAATAATAATACTTGGTTGCATATCCTTTTTGCGTGCAAGGACTGCCTGAAGTCTGCGAGCTGTAGAAATCATCAGATGCTCTGTATCTTCACGGGTGATGCTAAGCCAGGCCTGTACTGCAGCCTTCTTCAGTTACAATATGGATGAAAATGCCCTCAAATTAAAGCTTACAGTCTGTACTTTAGCCTCAAATTCATTGTATCATTTCACATCCAAAGTGCTGGAGTACAGAGCCAAAACACAGAAAATAAAATTCACTGTTCACTGTATATATCCTTTACTTGACCAGTCTGTTGAGATTTCTTTTCACACTAAAACATTACATAGCATACATGATTCAGCTGCTCATAATGTCAGTGTTCATGATTTATTCAAATTACATGACAGCAGGTGGTCCCTTTGGACTCTGACAAAGAACTTATTGAATTGAATGCCATCCAATGTCTTTAACAAGATAAATTGAGTTTGTATGAATGAATAACTAATATAGTACATATAGGGACATTGGGATACTAGGAGTCGTTATGTGTTTTGAGGGAACAATGTCAAGAAAGATGACATATTCCTTGCCAGTTATGGTAATGTATGGATAAATAGAATTGTATTTGCATAAGATGTATTCCAATATCAACATGTAATCTTCATTTTACCTGTCACCAATCATTGTTCATATATTTCTGATTTTACAATAAACATACAAAATGACAGAAAGAACCTGGTGTCATTGTGGCTTGAATGGTGGTGGAGGGGAATAGTTCTACAGTTTATTTACCTTTTGTGAATGTCACCATATTGTGTGAAATAATTATTCTGAAAATGTTCTCTTGGCTTAATTGCTGGTATAATTGATCTGTTTTGTTCTGGAGACCAGGCCACCCCACATATAATCAACCCATAGCCATAATAACAGTATTAGATCTTTAATCTCAATCATCAATCTTACAACAATTTGAAAGATGGATGTACAGCACTGTAGCCAGGTTGTGTTGCTTAATATTGTTTAATTGTTAATACCCTTCATGTTATTATGGCATTGGATTGTTTGTATGTGGTTCCCTCTGCTGGCATGTGACATGCAGAGGTCTGGCTATACACTGTCCCATCTGGAGATAGGGAAAACTCCACTTCTCAACACAATGGCGGACAGCAGGTCATACCTTCAGATCTTGATAAGGTGTCTTACTGATAACAAGGATGGTGAAGAGAAATATTGATTAGGTAACAGTTTTTTCCCATCAAAAGACATCCAAATACTTTGAAATAAATTAATGAGTTATCATTTGGTGGTCCTACCTTAATGTTCTATATGCTCACACCAAATCTTTACTTTTCTATAGAATATGGTATAATTACAAATATAGTTGAATAAGGTATTGAATAAAACATTAAGTTACCTATATTAGGACAGGCCTTTTTTTGTTATTATTTCTTCATACACTTTTTGGTTCAGTCAACAGATTTTATATAGGTCTACTGTTAGAGGTAAATTCTTTTCTAATTTATTTATCTCAAGGCAGATGGATTACAGAAGCAGTCAAGAATGAGAATTGGCAACTTTATTTGTTTGTGTAGCCTTACCAATATTGTGCTTTTCGCATTCATATAGGCTTAACGTTACTTCAAGAAAGTACATGTACAGTACAATATATAATAACCAGAGTAGCGACCTTATGTTACTCAATCCCACACTCTCAAAACACATATTAATTTATATATGTATTTATTATTTGCACGAATAAAGAACAAATGCAAGAACACAAATTCATTTACAGAAATATGCTAGAGGTTGGAAACCCTACAGGGCTTATGCTAGAAGCTCACCTTACGAAACAAAATGTAATGCGGCGTGACGTGTGAGGTGGGAGGAGCCAAACGCAGCAAGGGGATTCTTTAAGCCCTAAGGCCACTAAGGCGGGAAACCCCACAGTTAAGGGAGGAGACAATACAACGAACACGCCTACAGACGCTACCAACCGGCTCACTGTCACACGCCAATAAGTAGAAGCGCAAGGACAGGTCTCTGAATAGCCAGGAATAATATGCACCCTGTCTCGGTAACGAGACACATAAGAACGGGCGAGTAGCGTAAAGGCACAAATAAAAACACAGTCAACAAACACTGCAAAATGATACGATTGTATATGAGGAGGCGAAAGAAACAGATCTAACGTTCCAGGGCTACTCTCAGACTCGCAGTCACACACAAACATGTCCACAACATCGCCCAATCTTCCCTATAGGAAGACATGTACCGAAGGACGAAATGGAACTACAGTTCCGAACAAAATCGTCAAAAGCTCCATGTACGGAGACAGGTACCGAATAGAGCAAACAGGACAGCTGTACCGGACATTTACCGGCTAAAAAGACTAACACGAGATTAGTAGAAAATAAACGCCCTGCCTCACCATAAATAGGAATGTAACTAGGCGAACAGGAACAGAGATTTAACGTTCCAAGGCTACTTTCAAAGACTTGTTTGTCAAACGCAAAACATATCCACAACATCACCCAATCTTCCCTATAGGAAGACATGTACCGAAAGACGAAACAG
Organism: Synaphobranchus kaupii; assembly: GCA_029718625.1. Lineage (NCBI taxonomy): Eukaryota > Metazoa > Chordata > Actinopteri > Anguilliformes > Synaphobranchidae > Synaphobranchus > Synaphobranchus kaupii. The sequence goes on along the minus strand of CM056379.1, from coordinate 70,834,829 downwards.
AACTACAGTTCCGAACAAAATCGTCAAACTCCATGTACGGAGACAGGTACCAAAAGGAACAAACAGGACAGGCTGCACCGGACAGTTACCGGCTAAAAGACCAAAATGAGTTAGTATAAAATAAACGCCGTACCTCTTGGTAAAGAGGAATGTAACGAGGCGAACAGGAACAGAGATTTAACGTTCCATGGCTAGTTTAATAGGCTCGCAGTCAAATGCAGAAAACATAAAGGGGTAAACGCCCGATCTCCCAGGAGAGAGAAACATTTTACAGGTCAGCCGACGGAGCACCGTCGTCCCACAACCTTACTATCCAACATGACTAACGCAAGCTTAAAGGAAAACACACGCCCTAGCCTCTCAGTAAAAGAATATGTGACGAGGCGAAGGAAACAGAGCTAACGTCCCGAGGCTATTTTCGGAAACACGCAGTCACACACAAACATGTCCACAACATCGCCTGGTCTCCCTATGGGAAGACATGTACCGAAGGGCGAACAGAACTACAGTTCCGAACAAAATCGCCCAAAACTCCATATACGGAGAAAAACACAAAGACGAAAGAACAGCTGCACCGGAATTATCGGCTATCAGACTAGAGCAAGCTCAAACACAAATACACGCCCTGCCTCTCAGTATAAACAGAGCCCTAAAGTCAGTATGAAATAATGCCCTGTCTCGCAGCAAACAGAGTCCTCTTGCTTTCACAAAAGATAGCAGACAGAGAGAGGAGAAGGAGACAGCAAAGGGCGAACGATCTAGGCAAAACGACAAACAAAGGACAGACCAGAAAGCGGCGACTGAAATGAGCACACAAAACAGGAATCTAACCTGAAAGCTCAAAGCACTAAGCCAAGTCCCGCAAAACTCCAACAAAGCACAACAGAGCACAATGGAGCACAACGGTCTCCTTAAAACACTAGATCAAAATACTGGCTAAAATATTAACAGGGCTAAATAAACCACACACAAAACAGCACAAATAATGCCAAACAACACACCACAGCACTAACAACAAACAATCCATCTCGAAGCCCCGAACGAAGGAAACGGGAGGCTTATATAGCGCTCAAGGTGACCACGCACAGGTGTGTATGCTAACAGAAGCTCCGCAATCCAAGCAGGGCAGAGCAAGCATCTACCAAAAGGGCAGCGCCCTCGCGTGGCCACTGAGGAAAACGACCGCATAGGGAAAAAAAGGTTAAAAACCATGACACAAAATCACATTAATTGAAGAACAATAAAGGATTGTATTATATAAAAAAATATTTTAAAATATAGCAATAATAAAATAAAAAAAATATTCATTGTGAAATTAGAAAAGAGAACAGATAAGGGAAAGAGGAAAATACTGCTATTACATTGTAGGATTTAATAAATGACCTTTATACCTGTGTTTGAACACATAGGGAGGGGTACATTTTATTTAGATTTATTAATTTTTTTAGAGTAGAATCAATACGCCGAGATAGGTGGCGATATTGTGAAATGATCCGCGTGTGTCATGACGAAACACCTCTCTCTCCTTGCTCTCTAACCAATGCTGTTGTTGGTTTGTGTGAAGGCGCGGCGATGTTGATGAAGGCGCCCGAGAGCTGCTGCACCGCTGCTAAGGCGCCTGGCAAGGCGCCTGCTTAACCTCCTGTTGTCATTTCCGCCTTAGTTCACGCAGCACCGACTTTTCTTTCATCTCGGACAGTTTCCGATGCAGTCCGACGCAGTCCAACACAGATATGACGTAAATCGGCTCTAGCCGAACATGCCCAGGAAGTGTGCAAGTGCGCATGCGCTTACAAGAGGAACGAGGAAAAAAAAAAAAAAAAAAACAGAAAGAGCAGCGTGCAGGTAAAGCCACACTGAAATAAAACAATCGCTCGTAATTAATGGAACCTTCTGAATTTCAAAAGAAATGGTAACTAGCCTACTGAGTGAAAGTCTGAGAGTTATTCAGCTGAAGTTCGCTCGGTTGCCAGTTAGTGATAAGCTATTACGTGTTACGTGCTTTATTGTTGTAGTAAAAAAAAAAAAAGTCAGTAACACCTTGCAATAATGTTACATGAATTGGCATTAACTAATGTAGCTATGTAGTTGTTAACATTAATTAATGATGTACAAATCCATTAACAAAGCATTCGATTAACTTTTCATTATTTAGTACCCTTATTGAAAGAAGCGACAAACCTTTAGCTAATGTATTTGTTAACCGTTAACTAACTAATGGTAATTAAGTTTAGCCCATGATAATGGACTTCATTTATCATTAGTTAATGCTACAATCCGTAATCGAATTCCGCCCCACTACTGCTGCCTTTTTGGTCAGACATGTGTATACACGTGGTCTAGCTAGCTAATAATTTTTAATAATCTTAGCGAGAAAACATCATGTTAGCTTCTGAATCAACTTCGGATGAGCCATCGAGGACGAAGATGAAACGTTATCAGGAGCAGCTTGTGTTGTATTATTCAGCTAAACACAGCGCGGCGCAGACATTATGTATTGTAGCCTCTAGTAAACAGTTGACAAATACGTTAACTAATGGTTTGTAATTTCAAACCACTTGTTAATGTTTGAAAATACTTTGTGAATATATTTGTACATCATTAATTAATGTAACCTTATTGTAAAGTGTTACCAGATAGTCTTTGGTAGTCAAACCAAGGGCTTTGTTCTACCCTCTATTGTCAAACTTTCAGACTGACTGTTATTGTTCTACCAATGATTAACAATTATTGCTGATTTTAACATTCTCCTGATGTAGAGTATCGATGTAGAGTAACGCACAGCCTACAGAGCGCTGTCTTTAAGTCCTTAATTGCAACTTGCAAAAACTAGGCCTGCCTTTAAAGTATTGATATCAAAATGTGGCCAAGTTACAACTAACAATATTGCCTATCGTAGCTCACACTAAATAAACTAGCTCTATTCCAAAGCAATGCTATCCAAACTTTCCTAAATTATTTCATGACTTGGCCCTGTGTTTCTTCATCTTACCATCTCAAGAGAATGTGGTCAATTAAACTGTATGTCCCACATCAAACTGCAAAATGAGAACAATTAATAGTGGGAATACTCTGATTCAGATGTGTTGCACTTAGAAATTAAACAGAAAAATTAGTACACTATAGGGCATGTTTGAACAATTTTCTGCATCCACAGCTTTGGGTCTATGAAAAGCACAGAATGAATAAAATGGATTATTATTATTATTATGTATTTATTGATTTATTTATTTGGAATATTTGGATTTCTATCAAAACCTGTGTGGTCCTACAGAGCATAGATATCCTTGTGTTCACAAAATTCTGTTCACAAATATAACTATTATTATGCTAAGAAATATATGTACGCTATTTTCTCGGTAAAAATATTACTCATTTTTATCTGCATTTATTTATTCATCCCCCCTTTCTCTATTGTACATGATGTTTCTTGATACAAATGTCTGTTTGTGAATTGTAAAGAAATCTGTAGCAGCACTTAACATTTTAAAACGTGTACATTTTCTAAAGTAAACTTGCCAACAAAGTATAACCATATCTTTTCTGGAGTGTAATTATTCATCAACTATTAAAAACATTAATTTAAATCATATGTTGTTCCATGAGGCACAATCTCTTCACATGCTAAGATGAAGAAACACAGGGCCAAGTTGCATTAAATAATTTAGGAAAGTTTGGATAGCATTGCTTTGGAATAGGGCTAATTTATTTAGTGTGAGCTACAATAGGCAATATTGTTAGTTGTAACTTTTGATATCAATACTTTTAAAGGCAGGCCTAGTTTAGGCTATGCGTGAGTAACTTGGCTTTTTTTTTTGTTGGAGATGTTTTTGATCAGATATATTTTACTGGATAGATTTGCTAATGTTTATCCAGGATGATCATCACATTGTTGATCTTGAATAGATTTGCTAATGTTGATCCAGGATGATCATCCCATTGTTGAATCTGGATAGATTTAATAATGTTGATCCAGGATAACCATCACATTGTTGATACTTGTTACATCCCTCCATTCCTGGGGGTGGCAAATGTCACTATGCATGTTTTTTTCTAACTGTTCTCTATCTAAATATCTTTCTCCCAGATAGCAATTACGGTGATTGGCTGCACCTGGGCGGGACATTTAAATTGAGGCCGGTTCCACTCACACACTCGGCGATAGCATGTCCTTGCTGTTACAGGACGGTTGTATGTTGTAAGATATTATAAATAAAACTTTTTGATCCACTACCCTTGTTATCTATTGTCCCTTTTGTGTTCAGTCACCAGCCCTGGCCGTAACAATCCTGGATAGGATTCATTCTTCCACAATCTTTTAAAAGTACTGAATAGAACAAATTAGACTTTTTTAATATACGATGAACAAAATTGATCTAAAAGAGAAAATAGCTTGATCCATAATGAAACCAGAATGAGTACACTGGATCATTAGCATAGCCAATCTATATAATTTTTTATGTGAAATGGCAACAAATTGGATAAATTAAATAACTACAAGCAAAATATTGGGGAAATAGGATTAAAGCTGCAGTAGGCAAGTTTGAAAATATAGAAGGCAAAAAGACCTTTTTGCTCTCCTCCCTCCTATCTCTCTCCTAAGCCCCTCCCGCCAAATTATGCTCCAGTGCACACGCAGAGACAGGGAGGGGTTTATTCTACGGGGAGGATATTTTGTTTGTAGATAGTTGCCCTGATTGGCAGCTAGCTGGTAGCTGCAGGTGATCCCCAGGGGGTGACAGTCATCCCTGGCCCCGGGCAGCAGCTCAAGCTGGCAGCCATGCCCAGTGGAATGAGAAACTGTCATGAGGCCATCAGCGGACTGTCCAGGTTGTGAAGTGGACGGTGCACTGATAATTGTTTTAGGACCCGGTGTCACACTGCTATCCGGTGACCTCATCAGCAAATTTTCTTCCTTAGCATACAACTATACATAAAATGTTACATAGTTTATCACAGTTTGTTTGGATCTGTCCCATAGTGTTTTAAATCACCTCTTGATACCATGCATGCTTTTCTGGCACACCATTCAGGGTAAATTACACTGTTTTGATTGGTATGTGTACAGTATATAAGCTTATTTCAAATGCCTTGGATCAAATTTTTAAAACTATTTTATGCTCATTTGCATTTCTCCACTGAATCGATATTTTGAGATGAATGGAGATGTTTAACAAAAAAGGCCAAAATTGACAAAATTGAGAGAATGTGATTATTACATTACATTATTGGTGGGCAGTCTTTATGGGATGAGACCTACAATAATCCTGATCTAGGGCTGGAAATTAAGGAACCATTAAAATAAAGCAAATGTTAAATTTGAGTTATGTCATCAATGGACCTCTTGTAAATCTGTCATACAGATCATTAGCCTGGATTTAATATCATTAAACATATCTGATGCACCCTTGTGTTCCACTCTTAATCCATATAGTTAATGTTGTATTGCCTTTTTAATTAATTGCAGCTTTAAACTAAATGCCCCATTGTGGCTTTTTAGCCAATCAAGCATGCTTCAGCTTGCTGTTGTAGTGAGGTTTGGTCACTTTTATTCAGAATTAATTAAGTTCAACACTCAATTTGAATTCTATACGTCAATAGAGCCCAACTTAGTGAAATAACGTAGACACGACAATGGGTTGGAAAAATGACATATGTTTTATTGGCTACAACTATGAATATCTGAATAATAAAAACAATAATTGATATAACATTCTATGACTTAATCTTAATCAGAGGAAATGATAATTATGTGATGGCTAGATATAGAAGCTAATGAAGTCCTACCATTAACAAAGGTTAGTTTGTGATATGGGTTATTAATAATAATAATAATAATAATAATAATAATAAACTTTATTTGTATAGCACCTTTCATACATACAATGCAGCCCAAAGTGCTTCACAACAATAAAAACAAAATACAGAACAAAAGCAATAAAAGAAAAATAGACATAAAAGACAATAGAACATTTAAAAGACAATATAAAAGGAAATAAGATAAAAACAATAAAAACAGATAAAAGGCTACAGTGCATGAATAGATAGCCCCGGTTTCTGTACACTGCATGGTGTCTCTCTGTACACTGGTGTGTCTCTCTACACCAGTGTCTCTCTGTATACCGGTGTCCCTGTACATCGGAGTCTCTGTACACTGGTGTCTCTCTGTACACCGGTGTCTCTGTACACCAGTGTCTCTCTGTATACCGGTGTCCCTGTACATCGGAGTCTCTGTACACTGGTGTCTCTCTGTACACCGGTGTCTCTTTGTATACCGGTGTCCCTGTACATTGGTGTCTCTGTACACTGGTGTCTCTCTGTACACCGGTGTCTCTGTACACCAGTGTCTCTGTATACCGGTGTCCCTGTACACTGGTGTCTCTCTGTACACTGGTGTCTCTGTACACTGGTGTCTCTCTGTACACCGGTGTCTCTGTACACCAGTGTCTCTCTGTATACCGGTGTCCCTGTACATTGGAGTCTCTGTACACTGGTGTCTATCTGTACACCGGTGTCTCTGTACACTGATGTCTCTCTGTACACTGGTGTGTCTGTAATAATAATAATAATAATAATAATAAAAACAGGGATAAATAAGATGGAACATAAAACCCAGTAAAAACAGAAGAATAGAAATAAGTAAATAAAAGCACTAGTACATGGTAATAAAAACACTATCAGTAGCCTAAAAGTAAGAAAATTTTATTAAAAGGCAGAGCAAGCTAACTGAAGGCAAGTTTAAATAGGTGTGTTTTAAGAAGTTTCTTAAAAGTGTTACGAGTTTCAGCCTCTTTGATATTGCCTGGTAAGGCGTTCCAAAGCCTAGGGACATAAAAGCTAAAAGCCGCCTCACCGCTTCTCTTACGTTTTACTTTCGGAATCACTAAGAGAGAAGCAGTGGAGGATCTAAGGGTTCTACTAGACACGTTCCTGAACGCAGTCACCTAAGTATGTTGGTGCTAAACCTTTTATCGTTTTAAAAACGAGAAGAAGAACCTTAAAATCTATTCTAAAACGCACAGGGAGCCAGTGTAGTGTAAGGAGTGTGAGGGTAATGTGTTCTCTCTTTTTTGTGCCATTCAGTTCCCTTGCAGCCGCATTCTGAACTAACTGTAGTTGTTTAATGCTTTTTTGGGGGAGATCAGAGAGAAGGCTATTGCAGTAGTCAAGGCGACTTGTGATAAATGCATGCATAAGCTTTTCTGCGTCTGCTTGTTGGAGGAGAGATCTGACCTTTGCAATGTTTCTTAAATGAAAGAAGGCAATTTTAGTAACATTTCTTATATGGGGCTCAAAGGTTAGGTCATTATTTATAATAACGCCTAGATTCTTGGCTTCCCGATTACTGCACAGGCCCAGATGCTCTAGGTTTTTTGATATTGCATCTCTTTGAGGTCTTGGTCCAATCAAAATGGCCTCTGTTTTGTCATTGTTCAACTGGAGAAAATTCTGGGACATCCACATTTTTATATCTTTCAGACACTTCTCCAGTGAGCTGAGTGGACTTGTATCACCAGGGAACACAGAAATGTACAATTGTGTGTCATCAGCATAGCTGTGGAAATTGACACTATGCTTTCTAATGATGTTACCCAGTGGTAGCATATACAAAGAGAACAGTAAAGGCCCAAGAATAGATCCTTGAGGGACCCCACACGTAATAATAACTGTGTCAGACACAGCGTCTCCTAGTGCAACAACAAATCCTCTCCCAGTAAGGTAAGTTTAAAGCACTCTAGTACTGGTCCCGAAAGACCCACTCAATGTTCCAGACGGTGCATTAAAATGTTGTGATCCACTGTATCAAACGCAGCACTCAAGTCCAGTAAAACTAGAACAGCAACACCACCACTGTTAATGGTTACCCGCAGGTAATTTACAACCTTTACCAATGCAGTCTCTGTGCTATGGTTAGATCGGAAGCCTGATTGGTATTTCTCAAGGGTGTTGTATCTAATCAGGAATTGATTCAGTTGTCTAAAAACTATTTTTCAAGGATTTTACTTAAAAAAGGGATGTTGGATATGGGCCTGAAATTACTGAGCACAGAGCTGTCTAAATGCCTTTTTTTCAGTGTTGGTCTCACAATGGCAGATTTCAAAGTGGTGGGGAATTTGACAGCTGATAAAGAACAGTTCACAATTTCCAAAACATCATCAAGTAAACAATCATACACGTTTTTAAAGAACTTTGTGGGGATGGGATCAAGTGAGCAGGTTGAGGGTTTCATTTGAAAAATAATTTCACTCAAAGCTTGCGTGTCAATCTGCTCAAATGAATCCATGACAGCATCAATCCGTCCACATTGATCATCTAATTCTGTAGTTACGTTGAACTGGGAGATTTGTGAACGAATACTGGATATCTTTTCTTGAAAGAAAGTAGACGTGGAACCGGACGCAATGTCAGGATCAGCAGTCATCGTAGGGTTAATTAATCGATCAATTGTTGAAAAAAGAATGCTAGGTGTATTCTTGTTTTCATTTTCTGTAATAATCTTGGAAAAGTAATCCTTTCTTGCTAGACGTATTACTTTGTTATAGGCAGTCATGGCTTCTTTGTATATATTACAGTGAACTGTGAGCCTAGTTTTCCTACATTTTCTTTCAGCTGCCCGACAGATTCTCTTAATATCATTAACACTGTTATTGTTTAACCATGGGGAGATTCTGTCAGTCGACCTCTTTTTAATCTTTAGTGGAGAAACAGTATTTAAAGCAGATGACAAGGTATTGTTGTAATTTTCAACCATGTCATTTAAAGAGCAGTCATAACTGTATGGCTCAAACGATCTCATAATATTAGAAAACTTTGCTTCAGCCTTGCTATCTAGGAATCTCCTTTGGACCAAAAATTCCCTTTTGGTCTTTGTTAAGATTAGGTGGGCATCAAAAAACACACAGTGATGGTCAGAAATAGGTAATTTGAATACTAAAACATTATCAATGTTTAACCCTGTTGTTATTACTAAGTCTAGGGTGTTACCATGCTGATGAGTGGCTTCATTTACATGTTGGATAAGTTCAAAGCTGTCCAGTAAATTCATAAGCTCCATAGCTTTGGAGTGATTCTTTTTATTAATATGAATATTCAGGTCTCCATTCAGGATTAATCTATCATATCTAGTGATACCAAGTGAGATCAGCTCTGAGAATTCCTGTAGAAATAGTGATGAATATCTTGGTGGCCAATATAATGTAATGATAATTCTGCTTTCAGCTCAAGAGCAAGATATTCAAATGATGTAAATTCACCCAGGTCAATGTCATTACACACAAACTGTGTAGAGAACATGGCTGCAATCCCTCCTCCTTTCCTGTTTTGTCTGACTGACTGATAAAAATTATAGTTTGGAGGACAAGCCTCTATCAGTGTTGCTACACCAGTAGTGCTGTTTAGCCAGGTCTCAACTAAAAACATACAATGCAAATTCCTTTCAATTATCAGATCATTAACCAAAAAGGATTTGTTAGCCAATGATCTGACATTAAAAAGAGCTAATTTCAGCTGTAGGGATTCTGTGACAGGAAAGGAGACTGGTTGTGGCTGAACAGTAACAAATTTAAGATTACTGAGGCAGGTACCGGATGGTCTGTGATTGCTACGATGTGTTTGACCATGCCACCAGCTGTTTACGATCACCGGTATGTTTAAAGAAGCGGCATGGGGTCTGTCTCATCTCTGGTAGACACCTGAGTGATGATGTCTGTGGTTATTGATGTGTAATGTTTAATCAATTTGACTGAGCTTCAGCGTGGCAGATTTAATTAACTCCTTGATTGGTGAGTGTGGTGGAGGGGGGTCGTTGGGTCCCTGATTGGGACAAAGACATCCTCCGAATGCCTTGGGTGATGTGGAGCAGAGGGTCAGGTGAGGGGGAAGAGATACCGGCTGTCTGCCTGTGTGCACTGTCCTTCACGCTTATCTTGTTTGGGTATGGCATTCCAAGAGCATGATGTAGGTTGGCACCAAGTAGCCTGGATCCAGTGATGTTTGGATGAACCCCATCGGGTCTGAAGCGGTCTTTGCAGTTCCAAAAGATATTAAAATTGTGAATAAACTTTATCCCATGGGTGAGGCACGCTGATGTCAGCCATGTATTCAGGCCAAGGAGTCTGCTAAAAGATTTGATTCCTTTCCCCAAAGTTGGAATGGGGCCTGAGATGAATATATGTTGCGATTGACAGTTGCTCAGTTTCTCCAGTAGCAGGGAAAAGTCTTTTTTCAGGATCTCAGAGCCAGTTTTCCTTCACAGAATGTCAAAAGACCCAGCGTGGATAATAATCCTCATATTACTTGGATGTGTAGAGAGGATAACTGATAACAGCCCCGTTAGCTCCCTGACAGATGTGTCAGCCATAGTTAAATTTTCAGTCTTGCCATTCTTACATGCCTAGTTATAGAGTCCCCAATCAGAATAGTGTTTGGCTTATCAGGTGTGGAGTTAGCCATGTTTCTTCTGGCCCTCGGCCTAGCAGTGGTTTTGGGGCTATTTCTTGGAGCCTTAATGCTAGTGGTGTGATTAGCTTCTCTGGGTTCAATGTAGTTAGTATTATCACACATTTCAGTCAGTGGATCGTACCTGTTTTGCAATGAGAGTTGAGGTGGTGGAGTGAGCGTTGGTGCTCTCTTATTTGATTTCTTGCTGGATTTGTGGTGGACGACATCAGACCAAGTCCTGGCTGGAGTTGATGCTTTCGGTCTGGCGCCGATGCTGTGCCAGTAAGAAGCATCATTAGGGAAGGCTGGTTTGGGAGCCTCCGCAGCTATTCCAGTGGCGTTGGGACACATCCAGGGAAGCGTGTCAGCCATGTCCGTGACAGGATACTCTATATTTGATGTAATCCCTCGTATGAAAATCTGTGTCTGTCCGTTAGCATTTGATGGCTCGGCACCTTGTACAGACGCTGCTACAGAGTCAATAAATTGCTCATCCTCACGTATTTGATACAGTGTTTCAATCTTCTTTTCAAGCTGCGATATCCTCTCAATCAGTCGCTCACACTCCATGCAGCTCACTGATTTTACTGGGTTTGGAGACATAACTTCCATGTTGTCTTTTGCCGGTCAGAGAAGCTTTGTTGTTTAGAAACAAGTCCAAATGTTTGCTTTCAAAACCAAGTGTTCAACCGACTTTCTTACTTTAAAAAAAATAAATTAAAGAGTAAAACAATAAAATCAATTTAAAAGATGAAATAAGTAAAACAATAAAATGAAACAAATGGACAGAAAGTAAAGCAAGCAAAGCAAGGCAGGAGCAACAAGAAAATGCGACCTCTCTCCTTGAGTGCTCAGCTCAGAATATGACACGCTAAACTATATTTTGTGGTTAGCTTTATCAGTCTCATACAAATAATGTTTTAACAGTGTAAAACTATAAGGTCAGGGAAATTGGCTATTCTCGACCGAAACGCGCATAGCAAAACAAAATACAAACAAAAGTAGGAACCAGCAGTAAAATGACCTCAACAGGGTATTACAGGTTTTATGCTAGCCTATCAATTGATGTCAGTGCTAAATAAAATGCGTTTCAATACTTAACGGTAACAAAGGGAGGCCAGTCCCACTTCCGTAAGTGATGTCAGCTCGTCATCTGGTCCAAGGTCCCGGCAGGTGCGTGGAGTCCTGGAGACTTCTCCGAAGTCGGGTCGCGACAGGTTTCCAGTCAGGTTGACGTGGACGTGCACAGGTCTCCACAAGGGAGACAGTAGAGGAACAGTTTGAAGAAACGTGTCCTCAAAACAGCTGTTGAGAATAAACCAGCTTGGTTTATTCTGTGGACGGTGGCAGGCCAACTCTGTCTCTGTGATCAGGTGAGATGCGGGTTGGGAAACGTAGAAGTCAGTCAGGGTTTCAGTGGTGCGTCTGGTAGGCGTCATACAGCGTCTTTACCAACAGAGCCGTCCGGGTGCGTCTGGTAGGGGTAAGGCTGCGCCTTTCCCATCAGAGCAACATTGGTAAAGTTCCCTGGGTTTTTATGGTCAAAATCCCTTTGATCCCAACTGGTAGATGGCTTTAGATACAACAGATTGGCTCATTCCCTTGGAACCAACAATGAAACATAGATGGACCAGCTATTTACAATCACCTCAGGGTGTGTGTGTGTGTGTTAAATTTGGATCTCCCCTCTCCTTCTCAACAGAGAGGGGGGTGTTCCTACCCAAACAGGCGCCTGATCGATCAAGCAGTCTGTGTTCATCTCAGAGTCACATGAAGAATTTGGACAGACACTCCATTGTGCCTCATTTGATCAGGAGTGTTAATTGTGAATGACTCCGCAGGAGGCCCAGTCTCATGATCAGAAAGCCAGAGTCCCAAAATGTCCCTGTGTAACCATTACACTGTCAAACACAATACTCCCTTATACAAGGTTTTTCAGTGTATGTGAGGAATATGTAAGAAAGAATGATAGTTGAGTCAGTAATCTTCACCTTGCATTTTTATTAAGAGACAATCAATTCAATTCATGTAACATTATTGCAAAGTGTTACCAACTTTTTTTTTCTTTTATTACAACAATAAAGCACGTAACACGTAATAGCTAACACTAATAGCTAATAGCTGTTTTGACAATCTGAAGCCATGCCAACACACACCATTCACATTAAAATTAGTACATTTTAGCATATTATCACTAACTGGCAACCAAGCAAACTTCAGCTGAATAACTCTCAGACTTTCACTCAGTAGGCTAGATACCATTGCTTTTGAAATTCAGAGGGTTCCATTAATTACAAGCGATTGTTTTATTTCAGTGTGGCTTTACCTGCATGCTGCTCTTTCTGTTTTTTTCCCCCTTCTTCTTCTTTGGGTTTTAATGGCGGTTGGTAAACCAGCTTGAAGGTGCATTACCGCCGCCTACTGGACCGGAGTGTGGAACAGTAAATTGGCAGAAAACAAAACAAAAATCAAAACAAAACTAACCAAATCTAAACTAAATTCTCTCTATTACTCATGTCACTCTTAAGTAGTTAATTAGATGATTGTGTACTTTCCATGATGTCTTTCCTAGCAGATTTCCCAATGTGATTTTGAGTGCTGATATTAATTCCCTTCTTTCTTCCTCATGCCTATTGCAATCTATCAGTGCATGTCTGACTGTTTCAGGTTTATTACAGTGTGTACATAATCCGGTAGGATGTTTGCCTATTCTATGGAGTGTTTGATTTAGACCTGTATGACCTATTCTCAAACGGGCAATAACTTTCTCTTCCCTTGGGCTCCTGCCCCGTATTCCACCTACACCAACATGTTTTTGAATATCTTGTGTTGGTGTTGATCTATATAGTTTTGTACTATTGTCGATTTTGGTACCATTTTAGGTTTCTCTTTTAATTTTTGATGCAGACTTGTGTCTATGCATGACATAATGAATCTCCAAGGAGGTATAGCTGATGTTGGAACAGCGGGGCTTATTTTTAGATTACTTAGGCCTGCATGTTTCGCCATAGCATTCCCTGTCCACCCAAAGCTTTTTAAGGTTGGTTTCTGCTGCAGACATGTAAGCTATGCAGCCATAATCTAGGGCTGCTCTCATAAGAGCCCAATAAATATTTAATAAAGATGTCCTGTTTGCTCCCCAATCTCGCCCTGACAGACATCGCAGTATATTGTTGATCTTTTTGCACTTGTTTTTCACTTTATCAATATATTGACACCAGGTAAGCTTTTCATGAAACAGAACTCCAAGAAATCTAACCACCTTAACCTGTTCGAGTACTTGTCCATGCAATTTCATGGGTACTGATTTATGGCGTTTAGCAAAGCATATGACTTGTGATTTTTCAATTGACAGTTTAAATCCCCATTTATTTGTCCATTCTTCCACTTTATCTAGTGCAGCTTGCATTTTGTTTCTTAAATACTCTAGGTTTCGACCCCTAACCCAGAGTGCCCCGTCGTCAACGTAAAGCGATTTACCTACATTTTGTTCAACCTGTTCAAAAATGTAATCTATCAGTGTGTTAAATAACAGTGTGCTGCACACTACCCTGTGGAGATCCATTTACTATTGAATACCTATTAGAATATTCCGTACCCACTTTAACTTCTATTGTTCTCCTAAATAGGAAATCTAACACCCAGTTGTACAGCTTACCTGTTACCCCTAATTTATTAAGTTTGATAAGGAGTCCCTCTTTCCATAGCATGTCATATGCTTTTTCGACATCAAAAAATACGGCAATCACCATTTCTTTATTGGTTTGAGCTTTCCTGATTTTCGATTCCAGACATAATACAGAATCCATTGTCCCTCTCCCTTTACGAAATCCACTTTGGTATGTCGAAAATAGATCTTTACTCTCTAGAAAGTGAGTTAATCTCTCTGTTACCATCCGTTCCATGGTCTTCCCTAACTGTGATGTTAATGCAATAGGTCTATAGCTTGATGGATTTGATGAATCTTTACCTGGTTTTAGTATTGGTACTATAACTGACTGCTTCCATACCGACGGGATTTTGCCTGTATCCCATATCATATTAAACAATCTTAACACTGCTTCCAGTGCGTCTTTCATATGGGCTAACATGCTATAACAGATACCATCTTTCCCTGGTGAGGTTTGCCGTGCATTTAAAATGGCTCTCCTTAATTCAAATAGATTGAATGGTAAATCTAGGTCTTACATTACATTAGGTCTTACATTACATTCTTCTCCTGATGTAGCCCTTCTTTCGGTAACTCCTGGGTTTTGTGCAAGGGTATTGTCTTTACACTGTTTTGCTTTTAAAAGTAAATTATCTGAGCTGTGGATATTCACAAATGTCTTTGCTAGAAGTTCTGCCTTTTCTACATTACTAATTGCTTTTATATTACTTATATTTATATTACTGCTTTTATATTTATATTACTGCTGATCAGCACTGGTACTGGTTCAAAGTTGTTCTTTATGCCATTCATTTTCCTAATCATTCCCCATACGTCTGACAGCTGTGTTTCTCTCCCAATTCTATTACAGTATTGTCTCCAGTATGTACGTTTTGCTGCTCTAATCGTTTTCCGAACTGTTGCTTGTGCTCTTTTGTAGTTGACCAATGTATCTAGTGTGTGGTGTGCTTTTATCTGTCTAAATGCTCTATTTCTCCTTTTAATTGCTTTACTACAATTACTCCCCCACAATGTACTGTGCACATTAAAATCCCCACACCATACTATTTCCCCTTGTGTTGGCCCACTTGCTGCATTCAATATGTCAGAACTCAATTTATTACAAGGGTTATAGTAATTGACTATGACTAAGCTGCTCTTTCCTGTCCACACTTTGATTACAATAGATTCTTGCTCTTTTCCTATATTAATTAAATTATAACTCATCCCATTCTTTACAAATGTTGCCACCCCTCCACCTTTCCCAGTTTTCCTATCGCTTCTAATTGCAGTATAACCACATATAACAAAATCCCATTGTGGCTTCAACCATGTCTCTTGTATACATATTACATGAGGCTTGTCTGATAAATTTGAAACAAATTTTTTAAATTCTTGTCCATTGGTAATAAAGCTTCTTGCATTCCATTGTAGAATAACTAAGACCATGAAGAGCCACCAGCCCGTGATTGCGTGTTTGAGGTTTCTCCGCTTAACATTTCTTCCACTGCTTCCCATTTTAGCCCTTTACTCCCAAGGTATTTCTCAGCTGATTTCACTATAATCTTGATTTTTTCCCTCTTCCTGTCTGTCTGTGCTGAGCAATTTATCACATCTACCATAAACAACACAAACTCACTCTTGCCCACTATTAGCGCATCTTCCTTTACAGCAAATTTGTCACATCCCCACAGGGTCTGTTGTTACTCTCTGCTCCCACTGGTTTAGTAACCTCTGCCTGCCTGGACACTTTTTTCACTGCCTCTGAATATGTAATCCCCTGGGAGACTTTAACTCTCTGTACCTCTGCTGCTTTCTTGCTAACTTTGCACCCTCGATAGGCTGAGCTATGCTCTCCTCCACAGTTGCAACACTTTAGTTTAGTTCCTTCTCTGCATTTCCCATTTCTCCTGCACATCTACCACATCTCAGCGGTGGAGGAATATATGGCCTAACCTCATAGCTCATGTATCCCATATATACTTTGCATGGTAGTCTAGGCTTATCGAATTTGATCATGATGGACAGGCTATCGCATCTCTCTCCATTCCTAGTTATTTTCAGAAGTTTTGCTTCCAACGCTTTTGCACCTACCACATTATCTTTAATTTGTTCAACTGACACAACTGTAGGTATTCCTGAAATGACTCCTCGGATCAACTTTCTATCTTCAAACAGTGAACACTGCATTCTCTTACCATCTATCTCATTCAGCCGTATGGCTTTCCTTTGTTGCGCTCTATCCCTACAAAAAATCAACAATGATCCGTTTCGTAATATTTTAGCATTCTTAACCTCGCCCAGCAACCTGTTTATTGATTTTGTTAGCTGAATTGGGTTCCACTCACCAAACGATGCACCATCTTGAGAAAGTTTAATGTTCACTTTATATTCCTCACTCTGCCTTGCTGTTTCTATAACACTTCGCTCACTATCAGTTTCTTCTGCGCTGAAATTTCCAATTTGCTGTTTCTGTTTTTTCCGTTTTTGTCTATTATTATTTGACCGTTGGCCTGCAATATTACAAACATCATCCTTCCCGCCACCGGCTTCAATTCCTCCCATCTCACTTCCTGATCCGTCACTTCCCTCTACCATCTCCTGTCCATTCACAGTCCAGTTCCACCTTCTAGACCTATCCTCAAGTGGTCGACAGTGACCTCTCACGACCCGGCCAAATGTTCTGTTTTTTTTCTTCCTTCATTCCTCTTGTAAGCGCATACGCACTTGCGCACTTCCTGTAATCACGGCTCAGGCCGATCACGACTCAGGCCGATCATGAGTGAGGCCAGTCTGCAAGTCTGCAGATGGACCCTTCTCATTAGGCTACACCTCACGTTAGCTAGCCGCGGAGGGCTGGTTCACGGAAAGCTTGAGAGATGGTCGGGACTCGGGATCTACCGGTGTAGCTTTCCTATTCCACGGACGGTGGATTAAGCAAAATAAACAAGTGAACGCAATAATCATTATTTATGTGAATGTAATCATACGCATAACGTTAATGTATCTATGTATTTATTGTTTTGGTTTTCACATAACATCGATTGTTCAGTGGGTCTGTGGTGGGCGCTGGACTGGAAAGAAATGTTTTAATATGAAGGTTGGTCAAACATTAGCCGTTTCTATGTTTTACCTTCAATCCATGGCGTGCAGAAATAGCCTTTTGTCTAGCAGCATGACACAGTACTGCATTATGCGATAAATGTTTGCAAAGAAGAGCGAGTGCTCCCGTTTATTGTAGGATATAACATTGTAGCTTTAGGCCAACGTGGAAAGTTATTGTGGCGTTTACCATTTTATGTTGCTCTGTAGCTATGTCGATGTGTGCAGCACTCTCTCATCGCTGAGAAAAGAAATAAATCAAACGCATTAAGGAACTGAAGTTGAGCATCAAAGCCAGATAATGTTATAGCTACTGTTCTTTAAGACCGCATAAACGGAGCACAAGTGTCTGTCTGTCCGAACGAATATGTTCGGGTAAAGCCAGGACGTCTGGTCAGCCGATCTGATAGCCTACTGGATATTGGAAGGTTAGCATAAATAGCGTTATGTCCAATGCAGTTAGGATTAACCATAAACTGTAACGTCAGAAAAAATGGCTTAACACAGCTTTCTTTCGATTGTCCGACTTTTATCATGCTACACAGAACGAAATTTAAACCCATGCATTTTCAGTGCTAGCATTTCTCAGAACGGACTACAGACGACACCATCTTTTCACAGGCCATCCATTACGTAGAGCTCTTGGGTTTTTGGGGAATTGTAGTTCTAAACTATTAGTACTAAAGAATAATAAATAACTAAAGAAATACTAATCATATTGACCTGGGGCTTCAAATTTATGTTCAATATAGCATCAGTTAAAATCCCAATTGATCATCTAATTGAATCATCAAAGTATCAAATGATTAAGAATCAAACGTTTTATTCAGGCCCTTCTGTTAGAGCTTGAAGGCTGGCTCTGACATTATTTATGAAAGACTAGTTGGTTAATCATCCTGTTAAATATCTACCTGATATGTCTATTGGTTCCAGAATTAGAAGCATTTGAATTTTGGCCAGTTTTGCCCTTCTAGGGGGCGCTACTGAGTCCCCTGGGGTGTCAGGGCAAAATAATTGACATATGTTACTCTCCAGGTCAAGGCCTTTCCAAAAATGTCTTTAGTTTTGTCCTACGACAAAGTTTAATTTTCACCTCTGTCTGGCTACAGCCTCTTTGAGGTGTAGTTTCTGAGACCCTTTGAGACTCCAGCCAGGATAAAATCAAGTCTTTTGATTGTTTGCTTATTTGGTGCGAAAAATCCTTCAAGGTATTGATGATTTTCCTAATCACAGTCAAACATTTGGATTTGCGCTAGTGTAGACCTTATTTTACCTACCAAATGCATCTGGATTGTTGTCATATGAGGATTAGGGTTAGATAACATGCTGTTTTTGAAGCGCTTTAGCCCCTCCCCCAAACCTCCTGAATAGTCCTACATGGTCAGGATTATTGTTGCGCCCGCCCCCTTATTCCCTGTCCCCCAGGGTGTTTGTGTCTGTTTCTTTCTCTCTCCCTCTTTGTTCTCTCTATGATGTAGGGAGGGGCGTCGGTTCTCTGTCAGGTGAGTGTACAATTACCTGATTGGGAAACCGACGCCACCTGTGAAGCTTGGATAAAGAAGCTGCTCCCACGCACCATTGGGGCTGCTTCCCTCTCACACACAGCCTACGGCAAAGGCCCCGCTCGCAAGGAGTTGCGAGACGGGGAGCTTATGCTGACCCTTTTTTTCTATATCCATTTTACACGTATTTATAAATAAACTATTGTTAAACGTATGTCCTGTGTGGTCTCCATTTTGTTTATGTCCTGTTTTCCGGCTGGGCATAACAAATGGTGGCAGAGGAGGGATTGTCTGGTGAATACAGCTGGTTTATCGGACAAAACCCATTTGTCAGAATTCGTTTAGTAAATTTTGCGTGGAGACTTGCAGGACATAGGATTCGAATGTGTGGAGAGAGGAAGTAAATGACGTCACCCAGATTCTGTTGTTATCGGGGTGACGTGTGCTGAACCTGTTTGCTTGGTAGGTAAGTGAACCATCCTGCATAGGCAACGGTCAATTTTTGAGTTTTGCAATATTCCCTGGTAGGTAAGCGACGGGTTCAGTAGAAGCCCATTTGGCATTTTATTATTTTTGTGGCATTAACGGCTGAAGCTACGTGCTTGGGTACCTGTCGTGGCGGTGTTGACGGATTATCAAATGGTCTGTTCATACGCCAGCGAGTTCCATGTTTAAAGTGACCCACCGTAAACCCACGGGGGGGCCTGATAGGTTAACAGTGCGGGGAAAGGGAATTTACTCTTCACCTTGGGGAGGTTGACCGGGTGTTTGTCCACGATCGTATCACTTCCTACTTTGTGGTATTCAAAAACAGGGTGCACAAATAACGGTAGTGAAATCAGTATACTCTCTAGTTGGGCTAGTCTGGAAATAAGTTTTGGGCTAGCAGGAGAAATAAGTTCTGTTTTTCTGACGTCTGCTATGTTTTATTCGGTAACTGTGCAAGCATGGAGGTTTCCGATAACTGTGTTCCGTGGTGGCGTTGACTAAAAGGAGGTGGCGCTTGGTTAATAGCAGATTGTCAGGGCTTGTTAAGCTTTGGGGTGTGGCCTGGAGTACGGCGCACAGTTTGTATTTTGTAGGACACATTTGTTGTAAAATTGTAGGATGCATGCTTACCTTGTTGTGAAGTAGCGTTGATACATTGTTGCACGGGATAAGTGCGCTGTAAGGTGTTCATGCAGAGGAGACGCGACGGGTTGGTTAGCTTGCATGCAGACCCAAAAATAAATTAATTCTTATTGCGTCACTCCCCTACCAGTTTCCATCTGCTAAATCGTAGTGAGCTGTGCTTGCTTGCGGCTTATTGGGAGGTGTCGTGGATAGGTAAACGTTCTATCTCAGCACTTAAAGACTTGTTGTTTGCTGTCGCCGTAAAAAAAGGTTTGATAGTTAAAAAAATGTCTGAGATAGAAGATAGCGCGTCGCTGCAGGTTAGGTTGGCGGAGATAGAGCTGGAGAAATAAAAATTAAAACTGCAGGAGAACAACGGCAGACTGATTTGGAGCGTGACCGTATGAAACACCAACATGAGTTGGAGCTCGCTAAGTTGCAGCTGGAGGAAAACAAATTGTCCCTTGAACGAGATAAACAGCGAGAGTCTGTAAGGTTTTGTGAGTGGCAAGAGACATTGCCCGTTGAGGAGCGCACAATGAATGATAGTTTTTCCGCTGTGTCTAGATTAGGACGGAATTGTGTAACCTCTAACATTCGTCTAGTTCCAAAATTCAACGAACGTGATCCTGAAACCTTTTTCACTTTGTTTGAACGCTTGGCGAGAAATCGAGAGTGGCCGGAGAGTGATCAAAAATTAATGTTACAATGTGTGTTAAGCGGAAAGGCTCAAGAAGCGTTTTCCGCACTGGATACGGAGGTGTCCTCTTATGTGCAAGTGAAAGAGGCTGTGCTGAGGGCTTATGAACGTGTTCCAGAGAGTTACAGACAGCGCTTTAGGAAATGGAAAAGAGGCGATAAACAAACACATGTGGAGTTTGTGACGGAGTTGGTATCTCACTTTACTCGGTGGTGTAAAGCATCACACGTGGAGACGTTTGATGGGTTATGCGAGCTAATAATTCTAGAGCAGTTTAGGAATTCGGTCACTGAGTCGGTCGCAACCTACCTCAGTGAACGGGCTCCTAAAACTGCTGCTACTGCGGCTGTTTTAGCGGATGACTTCGTGTTAACGCATAAAAACAGTTTGATTGGCTCCCATTTTCGGGATCAAGAGCTGCGGAATGCTCCTCGATTTAATCTGCGTCCAGGTGTAACGGATAGTGCGCCCCAAATTAGATCTGTTCCCGGTACAAATGGCAAGTATGATGCTTCCCGTATTTGTCATTCGTGTAATAACCGAGGTCATTGGAAAGGAGAGTGCCCCGTGCATAAAGACGCAAAGTTTGTTTCTGGTGTAACCCCGGCTACTAAATCTGCTGCTTTCGTAGCACATGCGATTGATACACCCAACCCGGATGTTGTTCCTGTGAAGTCGTCCGGTCGACCCTCTTTTGAGGATAACGTTTTGGTAAATGAGTATACTCCGTTTGTCACTGATGGCTTTGTCTCTTTGGTAGGTAACTCCAATAAATACCCTATGCATATTATGAGGGACACAGGAGCTGCCCAGAGTTTTGTGGTAAAAACTGTTCTGCCCTTTTCTTCGCAGTTGGCTACTGGGAACAGCGTGCTGGTCCGCGGTATCGGGTCGACGCAGCTAAATGTTCCCTTGCACTGCGTTAACCTGGAGTCTGATTTAGTTCGGGGCGAGGTAGTGGTTGGTGTTTTGTCTGTGCTGCCCGTGGAAGGTGTTGATGTAATACTGGGAAATGACTTGGCCGGTGCGTTGGTGTGGGGAGATGCATCTGTGGTGGTTACCCCGAAGCCTACGTCGTCTGGGGAGCTAGACGACCTGGCTAAACGGTACCCTTCGGTGTTCCCGGCGTGTGCAATCACGCGAGCAATGGCCAAAAAGCACCGGGAGTATGGACCAGATCACAGTAATTCCAGTGAAGATCTTGACTTGCCTCCACAAACCAAACATACCTGTGCCCCTGACCCACCCCAGGTAAAAGACGAATATTTACCATTTATTGAGCCATTGGCCTCAATTTCTCGCAAGGAAGTAATTGCTGCGCAACAGAGTGATTCTACGCTCCAACCATTATTGACAATGGTTAGCCCTAAGGCTGTTCGATTGAATGCCGTTGTTGACGTTACACAAATTGTGGTGCCCTTGAACTTCAGAGATCTCGTGTTACACGCCTCGCATGAGAATATAGCCGGTCATTTGGGTGTGAGAAAGACCTATAATCGCATTCTGCGTCAATTCTTTTGGCCACGGTTAAAACGGGACGTAGCTGCTTTTTGTAAAGCGTGTCATGCTTGTCAGCTCTCGGGTAAGAATAGTCAGAAAATTCGTGCTGCTCCGTTGTATCCCATTCCAGTGGTGGAGAAACCTTTTTCCCATCTGCTTATTGACTGTGTTGGGCCACTACCGCCTTCACGAGCGGGCCATAAATATTTACTAACTGTAATGTGTCAAAGCACTCGTTATCCCGCAGCTTTCCCTCTCCGGTCGATCAAGACAAAGCCAGTTTTAAAAGCTCTGACTAGCCTTATGTCTACATTTGGCATTCCCGCAGTGATACAGAGCGACCAGGGCTCCAATTTCATGTCCCGAGTGTTTGCGCGGGTATTGGCCAGTTTAAAAACAACACATAATGTGTCATCCGCGTACCACCCCAAAAGTCAGGGCGCATTGGAACGTTTCCATCGGACTTTAAAGTCGATGTTAAGAACTTACTGTGTGGAATTGTCACGCGACTGGGAGGAGGGATTGCCGTGGTTGCTTTTAGCCATTAGGGAAGTGGCACAGGAGAGTACCGGTTTCTCTCCGAATGAGTTGGTATTTGCGCACTCAGTGCGTGGTCCGTTATCCGTGATCGCTGACAATTTGAAAACTACTGATCCTCCGCCTAATGTAATTGACTATGTAAATGATTTTCGGTTGAGATTGTACCGAGCCTGTAAGATCGCTAGAGACAATATCGCCGTCTCCCAGGACAAAATGAAACGTCTGTTTGATCGCCGTGCTGAAACCCGCCGCTTTCAGCCGGGGGATCAAGTCCTTACTCTGTTGCCGGTGATTGGCTCTCCATTTCAGGCCCAGTTCAGTGGACCCTATACCGTGGAGAAGTGTGTTTCTGAACGAAACTATTTGATTCGGACTCCGGATAGGAGAAAACGTTTACAATTATGTCATATTAATTTATTGAAGCCATATGTTTCGGCTACCTGCTCAGCACTGCCTTGTAAACCGGACACGGTTGACCCGTCTGTATATTCTGATTCGGAGGACTTTAAGTCTGTCCTCTTGGCTGACGTGGCGCGGTTTACTGGGGGTGAGTCGCCCCCCCCTGTAAAACAGGAGGATTTTCCGGTCCCGTCTGACTGTGTATTTCAGGGAAGGCTGAATAATTCTGAAATTCTACAGGAGCTTGAAGCTCAATTTAGCTACCTGCCTTCTGAATGTTCTAAAGATATGGTCAATTTAATTGATAACCACAGGAGTTTATTCCCAGACACGCCTTCTCGCACCACGCTTATTGAGCATGACATCGACGTGGGGGAAAACCCTCCTATCTCCCAAAGTTTTTACCGGGTCTCGAATGAGAAGAGAAAGCATATTACTGCTGAACTCGACTATATGCTCGAGAATGGGATAGCTGAATCAACCTCGTCCCCATGGTCTAGCCCATGTCTGCTTGTCGCCAAGCCCGATGGAACTTTTAGATTTTGTACGGATTTCCGAAAAGTTAATTCGGTAACGAAGCCTGATCGTTATCCGCTTCCTCGTATGGAAGATTGCATAGACCAACTTGGCGGTGCACTGTTCGTGACAAAATTGGACTTATTAAAGGGTTATTGGCAAGTGCCGCTTACGACTAGGGCACGGGAGATTTCTGCTTTTATTACACCTGACGGTCTTTTTTCTTACTCGGTGATGGCTTTCGGTCTGAGGAATGCGCCCGCAACCTTCCAGCGCCTGATGAACATCGTGGTAAAAGGTCTGGAGGACTGCGCGGTGTATTTAGATGACGTAGTCATTTACAGTAAAACTTGGCAGCAGCATATATTACGCCTCGAGGCTCTCCTCGATCGACTGGTTTCCGTGGATTTGACTGTCAACCTGGCAAAATGTGAATTTGCCAGGGCGACAGTCACGTACCTAGGAAAGGTAGTTGGTCGGGGAGAGGTGCGTCCGGTTCACGCTAAGGTGGAAGCGATTCTGAAGTACCCGAGTCCAGCCGACAAAAAAGAACTGATGCGGTTCTTTTCCACCGTCGTTGCGCCTCTTACAAATCTGTTAGGGAAGAAAGCCCTGTTTATATGGTCTCCTGAGTGTGACCACGCATTTGAGGCGGTTAAACGTTTATTGTGTGATGCTCCGGTTCTCTCTGCTCCATGCTTTGATCATCCCTTTAAGTTACAGGTTGATGCTAGTGGTGTGGGGGCTGGCGCTGTATTGTTTCAGGAGGGGGAAAGTGATATTGAGCGTCCAGTATCTTTCTTTTCTAGGAAGTTCAATGTGTACCAACTTAATTATTCAGTAATAGAGAAGGAGGCACTGGCGTTGATCTGGGCACTTCAATATTTTGAGGTCTATGTCGGTGCGGGGACGGAGCCGATTGTCATCTATACAGACCATAATCCTCTGACGTTTTTGAATAACATGCAGAACGCAAATCAGAGGTTAATGCGCTGGAGTTTATTTTTGCAGGGCTACTCGCTCCAGATTCGGCACATACGGGGCCGGGAGAACGTGGTTGCGGACGCGCTCTCCCGGGCGCCTATGCCTTTAAGTACTGGTATCTAGTGGGTCAGGTTATTGCTCTACCAGTTACTATACTGGGTTGTATTCCATGAGCCATGGTGTTAGGTAAGTTAGTGTGTCCTACAGTGTACATTGTGTCCTGACTAGCAGAGTTGAGTACTATTGGTGACTATCGTTATTGGAATATTTATAAATAAGTTTTATATATAATAAATATTTATTGTATAAGGTAAGTATGTGAAGCACGGTTGTCCCTGCCTAAGTGTATGGCGTTGCTTTTTGTTACCAAGTTTTGTGTTCTAGGTGGTGTTGAAGCCGGTCCAGACCGGGTCTCCTTGTCGTCGCTGACTTCCTCTCAGGGCCCGAGATGGGTTGGTGTCGAACGGGGGGCCCGGGACGGGCCGGTGGAGCCACAAGATACCATATAGTGGTAACTGTGACATCTGTCATCCTTTAATGGATAGGAGTGTGCTCCTTGTGCTTTGGTGTAATGTTTTTTTGGTGTATGGGTGACTGTTTTATGTGCCCGCCGGCGGAGCTCTTGAAGCCGTGGAGGCTTCGCTTTAGGGGGGAGGTGTTGCGCCCGCCCCCTTATTCCCTGTCCCCCAGGGTGTTTGTGTCTGTTTCTTTCTCTCTCCCTCTTTGTTCTCTCTATGATGTCGGGAGGGGCGTCGGTTCTCTGTCAGGTGAGTGTACAATTACCTGATTGGGAAACCGACGCCACCTGTGAAGCTTGGATAAAGAAGCTGCTCCCACACACCATTGGGGCTGCTTCCCTCTCACACACAGCCTACGGCAAAGGCCCCGCTCGCAAGGAGTTGCGAGACGGGGAGCTTATGCTGACCCTTTTTTCTATATCCATTTTACACGTATTTATAAATAAACTATTGTTAAACGTATGTCCTGTGTGGTCTCCATTTTGTTTATGTCCTGTTTTCCGGCTGGGCATAACAATTATATAATGTTGTAGCCTCAATATCCCTCTGTTTACGGATGAAGTTTCCTACATATATCTCTGAAGATGACAGTCTGAAGATGAAAATGAACTTGTAGGTGGCAGTCTCCACAGCTGATTAGTGGCTTATCCTTACCATGGGTGATGAGTTGATAATCAGATGGACTAGTTCTGATACCCGTTGGAGGACACAATCACTAATTGACCATTTAGTCGGCCCTATACCTAATTAGTGCGTGCATGTGTGCGCGCACATTGCACCTAGTAGTCTGTGAGCCAGTAGGGTTGGTCGGTACCATCTGAGGGGAATAATGCTAGTGATTTTTGGCAAGGTAGGCCTATACATCTTTAGAGTTATAAAATATGTGATAGCATTGTTTGGACAGCACCATGCCTGGGTTCTATCAGTATGTGAAAAATCAGACGAGAAAAGAGAACATTTTGGATAAGTGCTATGTAAACTTAAAGCCTATGATGCCACGTTTTTGATCTGTTATTGTCTGTCAATATCTGTTAATATTTTATTTGCCAACTGCAATAAAAGTCTTTGCACTATCAACTCCATATCGGTTTGGCAACCCCCCCCCCCCCCCCCCAACCTCCCCGCGGTGGCGTACTTTCGTCATAAGGGACGTGGTTAGTTTTAGTTTTTGAGGAGGTCTGGGGCAAAAATCAGAAAAATCTGAGTGAAGTTTTTGTCATATACTAGATAACGATGCAACATCATTACCAGCAATGAAATTATTTAGACTCAGAGCCAACTCAACTTTACAAGTAATAAAAAGTCCTTGCAGGAGTGAATGAAGCTCTCCTCTGTGAATTTTCGGACAGGGAATGCATATTCTCTGGAGGTCTGAAGGACACTGCACCTGTCTTTTGAATAGCCTCAGGAGGCGGTGAAGGAAGAGTAGTAGGCTACTACTAGTACTACCGAGTGAGGCTGTCGCACCCCCCCGCATCCCTACTTCCAACGTCTCTGTGCCCCTCCTTCCCCATGCCCCCTACCCCCCTTCTAAAGTCGAAGATAATCTCCCAATTGAAATGCATTAGTTTAAATGTCGTTCAGCCCAGCACGAAAGAAGTCTGAGAAATGCTAGCATTGAAAATGCATGGGTTTAAATTTCGTTCTGTGTAGCACGAAAACAGTCTGAGAAATGCTAGCATTGAAAATGCATGGGTTTAAATTTCATTCTGTGTAGCATGATAAAATAGATGAATTGTCGTGACTATGAGCACGAAAAAGCGTGAGACCGGGTTGTCGAACAACATAACGACGAGTAACGTTATAGTTAACGCTAACCAAACAGCTTGTTAATAATGTAGTTAGCTAACAACATAGATATTAAACATTTTTCGTAACGTTAACTATTCGCGGCTCATTTATATGAATTTGCAGTAACGTTAGGCTGTGAGGCGATTTTAACAAGTCTGTACGTTAGCCTTCGACATCATTCAGGCAACACTTCACGATTACCCGGGCAAGGACCGCTGGTTCACGGAAAGCTTGAAAAAGCGGTTGGGATCACCGACTGCAATACCACAGACAGTAAATAAACAAACAGGTGCAACAATCATTATTTAAGTATGTGAATGTAATCATAGCATAGACGTATTCAATAATTTATCAATGTATTTATTGTTTTGATTTTCACATAACATCGATTGTTCTCACAAAACAAACTCCGCGGTGGCTCTGGTCGTGGTTCTAGATTTGCAGCGGCATCCATTACTCTCTGCAAAAGGGACAAATTGACCACCTTCACGTGACAGGTCACGTTGGCCAATCAGAGAAAAAACTTGGGGCGGTGGAAACGGTGCCATTTTGAGAAGGCAGTTGCCTTTCTAATTTGTATATAGTTCTGTGGTGCCGCCCGACAATTTTGACGTCGGTGCGAGTCCGGCTGCCGATTAAAACATTCCGGCAAAACGGAATCGGGCTAGCACTGGGGCGATTATTTTTTGCTAGCTGGGACGTAGCTGTACCCTTGGTAATATCGGTAGTTGTATTCCAAATAACTATAATTCATGACAAGCAATTTAACGTGGTTAAATAAAGCTTATTGTTAGATTTAAATAGTTTGGTTGAAAGATAGGCATACACGTGGCGAGCACACCTCACCTTAATTACTCTGAATTTACTTTAATCTCTTTATAGAGCTCCGTAGTCCCGCCCACTTTGGTGACGAACTTCTGGTGCCACTTTTCAGAAGAAATATAATGGGAGTCAATGGACTGAAAAAGTTTTTTTTCTATATTCAGGCAGCTAGACGTTCAAAACACCCAAGAGAGGGGTTGTCATATTTTTAAATAATTTATAAAATTGGTCATTTGAAATTATGTCCCACAAATAAACAACAAGAGCGTTTTCAAAAAAACAACCAAAACTACTACAACATCCGGTCTACTCACTTGCTCACACTGCTGAAGTGAAAGCCATAAAGCTGACACTTTCGACATGGCCAGACTGATAGTGATTCTCGCCCTTGGTGATACTGTTAGTTTCACTCCCATAATAAGACAAAGTGATAGCCATTTTCGCTAGCAGAGCGACCAGTAGCTACTTCTTTGCCCGGTAGCTTACATAATAAGTTACGAGAGCAGACTGAGTGTTAGCCATTTTCGCTAGCAGAGCGGCCGCCCGGTAGCGACTTCTTTAGCTATGTACGATCGGGGATTCTGGGTAGTGTAGTTATGTTTCTCAAACTCCGTTAATTATACGATTAAAATTTAAACGCAGTGATAGACTATGTATCACATATATGTAAAAGTTTTGGTCCATACAATGCCATATATCATCATAAGGGTGAGGGGTTGTTCCCGAAGTGGGGAAAAGTAATGGCTTCTGGCAGTCTTCCGGGACCAGCCAGGGATAGGAGGGGGCGGGACTACGGAGCTCTATAGAGGGCGTGTTCGGCTAGAGCCGATTTACGTCATATCTCCGTCGGTCTGCGTCGGACTGCATCGGAAACTGTCCGAGATGGTAGAAAAATCGGTGCTGTGTGAACTAAGGCGGAAATGACAACAGGAGTTTAAGCAGGTGCCTGCAGCGGTGCAGCAGCTCTTGGGCGCCTTCATCAACATCGCCGCGTCTTCAAACAAACCAAAAACAGCATTGGTTAGAGAGCGAGGAGAGAGAGGTGTTTCATCATGACACACGCGGATCATTTCACAATATCGCCACCTATCTCGGCGTATTGATTCTACTCTAAAAAGAAAATCTAAATAAAATTTACCCCGACCTATGTGTTCAAACACAGGTATAAGGGTTATTTATTAAATCCCACAATGTAATAGTAGTATTTTCCTCTTTCCCTTATCTGTTCTCTTTTCTAATATCACAATGAATATTTATTCAGTTTTGTCTTATTATTGATATATTTTAATATATTTTTGTAATATAATTCAATCCTTTATTGCTCTTCAATTAATGTGATTTTGTTTCATAAAGTGAGCTTCTAGCATAAGCCCTGTAGGGTTTCCAACTTCTCTAGCATGTTTCTGTAAATTACTTTGTGTACTTGCATTTGTTCTTTATTTGTGCAAATAATATATACATAAATACATGTGTTTTGAGAGTGTGGGATTGAGTAACATAAGGTCGCTACTCTGGTTCTTATATATTGTACCGTACATGTACTTTCTTGAAGTAACGTTAAGCCTATACGAATGCGAAAAGTACTATATTGGTAATGCTACACAAACAAATGAAGTTGCCAATTCTCATTCTTGACTGCTTCTGTAATCCATCTGCCTTGAGATAAATTAGGAAAAAATTTACCTCTAACAGTAGGCCTATATAAAATCTGTTGACTGAATCAAAAAGTGTATCAAGAAATAATAACAAAAAAAGGCCTGTCCAAATATAGGTAACTTAATGTTTTATTCAAAAATGGGTACAATGCTGTACATCCATCTTACAAATTGTTGTAAGATTAATGATTGAGATTAAAGATCTAACACTGTTATTATGGCTATGGGTTGATTAGATGTGGGTGGTCTGGTCTCCAGAACAAAACAGATAAATTATACCAGCAATTAAGCAAAGAGAACATTTTCAGAATATTTATTTCACACAATATGGTAACATTCACAAAAGGTAAATAAACTAGAACTATTCCCCTCCACCACCATTCAAGCCACAATGACACCGGGTTCATTTTGTATGTTTATTGTCAAATCAGAAAATTTTTGAACAATGATTGGTGACAGGTAAAAGGAAGATGACATGTTGATATTGGAATACATCTTATGCAAATACAATTCTATTTATCCATACATTACCATAATTGGCAAGGGAAATGTAATCTTTCTTGACATTGTTCCCTCAAAACATATAATGACACCCAGTATCCCAATGTCCCTATATGTACTATATTAGTTATTCATTCATACAAACTCAATTTATCTTGTTAAAGACATTGGATGGCATTCAATTCAATAAGTTCTTTGTCAGGGTCCAAAGGGACCACCTGCTGTCATGTAATTTGAATAAATCATGAACACTGACATTATGAGTAGCTGAATCATGTATGCTATGTAATGTTTTAGTGTGAAAAGAAATCTCAACAGACTGGTCAAGTAAAGGATATATACGGTGAACAGTGAATATTTCTTTCCCTGTGTTTTGGCTCTGTACTCCAGCACTTTGGATGTGAAACGATACAATGAATTTGAGGCTAAAGTACAGACTGTATGCTTTAATTTGAGGGCATTTTCATCCATATTGTAGGCTACTGTACAGGCCTGGAATAGCATCACCAGTGAAGATACCTAGCATCTGATGATTTCTACAGCTTGCAGACTTCAGGCAGTCCTTGCACGCAAAGGATATGCAACCAAGTATTATTATTTCATAACAACATAATTAATGATTAGGATTAATACACTTTTCCTTTATGTCACAAGGAATATATTCAATGTATTAACTGTACAACTCTAAAGAAGTCCCATGAAAGAGACATTTCTCATTTATATTGGTACAGATATTCTGCAATAAAGTATTCTTTAGAACCACCACTCAAAAGTCTATGAAAACATGCATGTAAGTTATGATACTTAACATAGCTACATAGATTCTCACTTTACAACGTATGGCTACCGATGGCTACGATGTCTGGGTTTAGATTAACTAAAATGACATGTCTACCATGTTTGCTAGTCTAAACAGAGATGACAGGTGTAGTTTATGCCATTTCATAAATTTACAGACAAGAAACAACTGAATATGAGCAATAGAACATAAGCAGCCTAATGTTTACAGGTATGTTACCATAACAGATGACAGCTTAGCTAAATAATGTATTTATTTGATAATGAAACGGCACCCAGCGCTTTAATTACAATGGCAATTATACATATTTATTCAAGAACTTTAATTGGAGTTTCACTGTGGAACAATTCAGGGGGCTTCGGAGACTATCGACTATTTCTTGAAATCTGATTCATAGAATGAGCCGAAACGTTCCTGGATTAGCCTGTGTGGTACAAGGATATAGACCATATATCGCATGTTCCAATTTTTTTTTTTTTTAAATAATGCATTAATGATTGTAGTTTGACTTGTAGTCCACTTTAACGGACTGCATATCCAGTACTGCAACGCACGGGTGGTTCTCGACCAATAAGATATCATCATCTTGTCTGTCTACTCTGTGGCAGATGGGAGTAGGCTAGTGCCGCTCAAGACAAGCTAATGTTAGTAGAGAAGCCCGCCCGACAAGGTCAGAAACTATTGGAAATTCCATTGGTCACCTGTGAACTGTATTACCTGTGACGACATGTATTGAATGTATCAAAATATATGAAAACAATGTATGAGCACTGAATAATGTAGAAGCACACTGAGTAAAGCGCAGTTTCATAGACTGTGATAGAGTTATATTTAGGCCAAAGTAGTTGGCGTGACATGCGCGAATAGTTAGACGGTCAAGGTGACATATACTCATTTTTATTTTTTGGGAAACGGACAGTTGCGCCACAGTTGTTTAACGGCCAAAGTATGTGAGGGCAAAGGGGAGGTTGGGGTGGGAACCACCATGGTTTCCCAGACTCAGCAGAATTGGTGCCAACCAATCAGGAAGATGCCAGAAGATGAGAGGCTGAGAAACCATTGTGGCGTGGAGAGAAGAGACACCTGTTGGGCGGAGAATTGGGATGGGTTTTCCGAGAAATGGGAAGAACTCTGTGATAAGAAATGTGTATAAAATAAGCTGTAACTGAAACTGAATTTGGACATCTCTGCAGAGAAGTCACGGCTTTATGAGCTTCTGTGGAATAAAGTCTAATATTCTTGAAGATTCTGCCTCATCCTCTTTATTGGAATACTTAGAAGAAATTGGGACTGTCAGCTAAAAACGTAGAATTCTTGTCGCTTGGAAACCACGACAAACTTGGCGTCACGAACAGGATTGGAAGAAGGTCCGGTTCCTCGCTGACCAAGCAAGGAGCAGGTGCGGTCTGGACAGGACGGGGGCAGAGAAGGCCATTCCAGCCAGCTGACTGAGAGAAAGCAAGGTAAGCGAAGTTAATGTTATATCGCTTGAAAAAACCTTGTTGAAAATATATATAGATATAGTGTGGAAATAAGGCTCTCTCTCTCCCCTTCCTTGGCCTGTAAAACCAGTGACCAGTGACCTTGCCAATTTAAAGATCCTGTGTTAAAAAGTAATAAAGGAAATTAATAAAACTGTAAAAAGGTCAGAAAGGATTAATGCGCAAGCGACAGATAAGTATGAAAGTGCGTGAATGAAGGTGCCTGGGCAGAGGTTGCTATTAAAACGCTAACTGCACCGAGCGCAAGAAGTTTGGGCGGTTGGAGCTGCAAACTTGGATTCAGCATATAGCATACAGTGAATAAAAAGTAAGAAGGGTCCGGGGAGAGGACGCTGATGGGATATGTGGAATTTAAGGGTATGGCTGGCACGGTGTAAGTAACACAAAAGGTTTTGCCACTAGGTGTTTAGAAAGAAGGAATATTGATAAAAGGTTGATTGGAATGTAAGTGTGAGTGAAAAGCAGGCTACTATAAAAGGGTGTTGAAACATATTATGCATTATAGCATTCTAAAGTTTCATGAAGGAGGTAAAATTACTGAAAGACATACACGGAAAAGGGATATGGATCTGAAAAACAAAATAAGTATATGATTGAGAGGAGAACAGCTGAAGGAGAAATATAACTTGCATTTAAAAGTACAGAGAGCGAGTGGCACGAAGAAAAATTAAAAGCTATATTACAAGGAAGGTTCGTTCAGGAATTCAGAATAACAGAAAGTTACAAGGAAAAGGAAAATAACTAGAATAAAATAAAGCAAATAAGAATAAAATGAACTAGGAAAATATTAGAACTAGAATTAAATAGCATGATATGATAATTCATCTGTTATCCGAGTGAACGTATGGTACCTTAGAAAGACATTTTTAGTGTTCGGATTATTTTATAGAAAATTCGGTAAGTTTTGACGCTCACCAGACAAAGTGGGTCTATGAAACAAAACATGAAGGGACATATGAGATATTGTATCTAACTCAGTGGGAGTGGGAAATAATTTGTGAGACAAATTATTTTAGAATAGTGCGAGTAAAAAGGGAGCAATAAAATAAACAGTAAGAGTAAGGAATGATAATCATAAATACGCACTGGTTAATTGAAAGAAAAAGCGGTTTATTTTGTGAAAAGCATTTTATGCGCTTTGAAACAGACACAGACGGAGAATTGCCAAATTACGAGTGTGCAGTAAAAGAACAGTGGATAGTGCGAACGTTAAATCCATATGTTGAATTTAAAATAAGCAGGCAAAGGTGGCACGAATTTCATGTTGATTTTTGGAGCAGGATAGTACTCCAAGATAATTAAAAGAAATTAAGGTTGAAATCAGAAATTAAATTCTAAACGTTTTTGAGTAGTAATAAGATAAAATAAGATAAAGGACAAGAGGAAATAAAATAAAATAAAAGCTATGGGTACGCCCGTGGTAAGGCTGGGAAAGTGTTTCCCGGTACTAAAAACAGAGATAGCAAAAGTATCAGCAAAGTGGGAGAAGAGAACCAAAAAAGGAATAACCTGCTGGCCCAAGCAGGGAACGTTTGACCTTGCGACATGCGAAGAAATGGTAGGATACTGCTTATGTCAAAATTTGATTGATGGGCATATTTGCATAATTTTATGAATATTCATGAGGTATGAAAAAATATAATTATGCATAAAATTTATTTTTAATTTTTTAATTCTTATTTTTTAATTTCAAATTTATGATGTATTATTATTATTTGGGGTGTTGTGGGGGGGGGGTTGTTTCAAGGGGTGATTTATTGGCATTGTGATGATGTCATTTTATTGGGGGTGGTTGTTGTAAACGTTGTTTTGTTTTTTTATGGTTGGTCTTTGGGTGCTTGGGGGGAAAACATGTGTTGGTATTTTTTTTATTAGAACAACATCGTGAAAAAGTAACGGTGTATATATATATATATACTGTATATATATATATAAATATAAATGTATAGGTTAGTGGCAATAGTTTAAAGTTTTTTTTAAAAACAGTTTGTGTTAGCAGAAACGTTTTAAAAGAATAATAGAATTCAAGCAGGCTGTTAAAACGTGACAAATAGCGGTAGGCTATAGCAAGTTAGTTAGTTGTCTGAAAGAAAGAAAGCATGCCATTTAAAAAAAATGTTTTGTTAGAGTCCAAGGAAAAAACTGAAAAGTTTTTGAGATGTGCGCGAATGACTCCGTAGAGAGAGAGACCGCGGCCAAGGTCTTAGAATATGTTTTGAAGTCCAGGGTTGCGTAAAATCTTAAAACTGTGTAAAATAGCCAAGCGGTATATCTAAAAAAGCAAGTTAGTGTTCTAAAAGAAAGCCTAGGAGGCGTTTTAATTTTACAGAATTAAAACGCCAAAGTCTAAAAGAAACTTTGAGTTATTCTTGGGTTCCGCGGAACTTCCGTGGATAGCCTATAGGCTAGACTATAGTTTGCAGAGATCTTTCCAGATGGATAGCGTGCGTACAAATGGAAACATTAGTTTCTCGTACAGTGTATACTTGAAAATGGAATACGCCCCCGTAGTGTCCTAACCCCTATGAAATTGACGGACGTTTACATGGGCCAATGAGTTGAGGCTGCGCTTATGTCAAAACGGATTCTGATGGCTAACAACAGCTGTTGGAAGGAGAGGCGTTGCTGGCGTGCGCGCAGAGCGATGCTAGGGAAAACCTTTGAATGACAAGGAACAGCTGTTATAGAACGCGGTTGATTCAAAGAAAGTTTTGAATGAATGAAATGCATAGACTAGAAATATTTCAACAGGCCGCAAAATGCCCCCGAACCCCATTGAAAAGGCGACTATCTACCCTAACCGTCTATATGTCCCTATAATGTTGTTCACTGGGGTCAGAATCATGAAACAAAACTTTTGGGTATTTGTACAAGGTTTTATATTAGGGCAATACTTAGAGCCAATATGACTGTTTTGTAAAAAGATGGGGTTATTCAATTTAAACAGGGTTGAGTCGGCATATATAGCCTATATTGTTTAAGCGTAACTCTTTCAAAAAGCATCTACATTTTAAATTTCGGGGGCTACAATTCACAGCAGGGGGTTTGTGACATCTGAATGACATGTAACATTTGGCGGGGATATTCAAAAGATATTTTGATTGAAATCGTATAGAAATAAAACTTAGGCTACTGCACGTTTTGTTTGTTTCACTAGTCTATTTGCACAAGGGTCGCATACAATTTTAGCAGAGGTTGCAGGTCTAATAGGCTAGCTAATTACGAATTTTAAAAATATAACCTATTTGCTAGATGGGTTATATATAGGCTACTGTTTAGTGTCGATGGATTTGTAAAAAGATGGTTTATTCAATTTAAGCAGGATTGAGTCGTCATATATGAAATGTAGCGTTTTAAAGTAAATCCTTTAAATTTCTGACTACAATCACGGGAGGGGGTGGGGTTACGAGTTACGTTCAAGTTACGTACACCCCCCCCTCACCCCTGTTAAACTATAAAACAGAGGGTTTTTATGACATTACACTAGTGGGTCTGATTTACTCTGATGCACAAGCGCGGCTCTCTGAAGAGGACGATTCCCCTAAACATTTGCGTGCAAGAAATGTCGGCTGTAGACTTTTCAACACAAGGTATGTGCTACTATTTTAATTATTGTAAAGTGTGAAACTTTCAAGTTGTTAATTAAACATGTTGAATGTTCTACTTCTTAATTAACGGTTGTTAATGTAAATGTATTACAGACTTGGATGGAATATTGAATAGCGACGGGGAGCATGTGGTAGAAGGTTTCCAGGATTTTATTGATACGCTACCCGAGGCCATTACCGTTAGACAGAGTAAGATGTTTTTACAATTTTAAAATGTACTTTAAAGATGTTTTAAAGATGCTTATATATATATATATATATATATATATATATATATATATATATAATTGGTGAATGTTTAAATGTTTAAATGTTTTTAGATACTGGGTTAGACGACACGTGGAGCCGCCATTTTTATAGGCCGTGGTTTTAGAGTCAACAAACGCTATACGCTACATTTATATTCAATTGTATGAAATTTACTTTGCTCAACATCTGATTATGACTATTGAACATTGCTATGTGTTTTATTTTTCTGATATTTGGTGAATGTTTAAATGTTTTTAGATACTGGGGGTGTCGACACGTGGCGCCGCCATCTTTATAGGCCGTGGTTTTAGCTTCAACAAAAGCTATTCGCTACAGTTATATACAATTGTATGAAACTTACTTTGCTCAACATCTGATTATGACTATTGAACATTGCTATGTGTTTTATTTTTCTGATATTTGGTGAATGTTTAATTGTTTTTAGATAACGCGTACACGAGGCCTCGGAAAATTGTATGTTCCCAGGTATTAGCTTCTGAAGACGATCCTCGCTACAGTTATATTCAGAGTATGAAACTTAATTATTTTGTTCAATACCTGTTTATGTGTTTTATTTTTACTGATTTTATTTTTATTGTTAAAAAGGCCCTGAAAACCCTCTAGCGATGGTTACAGAGACAACGCCTTGCCATGAAGGACAAAAGAGAAAAAACGGTATGTGTGCGCGTGCTTGTGTGTTTGTGTGCACGTTTGCGTCGCGTTACAAATTTTGGACTGCACACGCCCCCAGGCGTTTGCTCTTTGCATCGTAGCGCGCGTTCCTTGCATAGAGTATGGACCAGGCCTTATTTTTCTGATATTTGGTGAATGTTTAATTGTTTTTTAGATACCGGGTATTAGCTTCAGAAGACGATCTTCGGTACAGTTATATTCAGAGTATGAAACTTTTGTACTTTGTTCAATATTGAACAGTGCTATGTGCTTTATTTTTCTGATTTTATTTTTTTTTGTTTAAAAGGCCCTGAAAACCCTCTATAGATGTTTACAAAGATAAAACCTTGCAGGCCTAAAGGACAGAAGAGAAAAAGTGGTGAGATTTAAGTTTTCTCCTAAACAAAATGTGTGTGTGTGTGTGTGTGTGTGTGTGTGTGTGTGTGTGTGTGTGTGTGTGTGTGTGTGTGTGTGTGTGTGTGTGTGTGTGTTAAAATAAATGTTTGCTTTTTTATTTATTTTTTATTTTGTAATTAGATTTTTAATTAAAATGTTTTAATTAGAATTTAAATTTTAGATTTTTAATTAGATTTTTAACGTTTAATTTTTTTATTTGAATTTTATTTTTTTATTTGAATTTTGAATTAATTAGATTTTTGATTTTTTAATTTTAATTAGAATTTTTTATTTAGAATTTCTTTTTTCCTTACAGACGGTGAAATAACGGATGACAAACTATTGGGCGCGGTGCTCGACCAGGATATTTTAATTGCACCTAATGAAGCCGGCCTAACAAACACGTGAACCCAGGACCACAGACATCGTCAGTCCCAAAGACAACAACAACAACAACAGCCACAGCCGACCAAACAGAGGATAACAGGACACCTCCTGAGACTGTCTCGGTTTGCCAAAGCGACGAAAGGTTCCGCTTAAGTATTTATAATAAGCTTGTGAACATTTTTGACAAACTATTAAAATAAAAAATGGCGCCTAAAAGACCTTGTACATGTTCGTGTTCAGGGGCCCAGAGTAAAAGACCTGCCACAGAAAATGCTGAAAATCAGGGCCCTAACTAATTAGATTTACCGCATGAAAATGTTAACCCACATCTCTTAGCTCTTGTTAATGATGTTAATCAAGCCTCTATTAACACGCATGAACCAAGTAATGAAACTGTAGAGCATGATATTATTGCGGGTTTATTAACACCTTTGCGTAGAAGTCCCGCCTGCGGGACCTTTTTTGCTCAACTGAGACATTCGTTGCTACTGCAGCCGAACTATTACTGGAAATCACAAACTCTGTGTTTTAAATTTATTGGTAGACGGTGCGTGACGATTTCTGCCGAATACGTAGTTTCTAAGTGCCACTATTTCCCTGTAGCAAGTCCATTTATCAAGCAACCCCCCACCTAGTCTATACCTACCTATGCATGACATAGTGGACAATAGCGTCTATGTTTGAGTTCATAAATATATTTATTCATCATATAAAATTAGAATAATGTCATAGCAACGAGATAAACCCAACAATAGCCTGATCGTATGCCAGAAAAGCAGTGAAAAGCCCTGCTCACTCAAATGCAAAATAAACTGAAAGTACTATCTCATTCTACCATGTATTCTACTAGCAATATATGCTACTAAATATGAAATCAATATGCAATCCTGCCATTGGTTTTACACATCGAGATGTTCCTTTCAAAATTCAGTTGTCATTTATTGTCTGGTACAATCGGTTTGAGAAATATACAACACATTATACCGCTATTACACTATCTGAAACGTTGCCGCGTAATAGCCCCATGCCCTGTAAGCCTGTCTCATGCATTACAGTTCACTCTGGTTTAATAGCGCCTTTTTTATCCAATAGAGCACATTATAACCTTCGCAACGGTATATGCCAAGTCTTTTTGGGTGCTTTGAGCAATTTACTACAGCCCAGTGTAATGGCAGTTTTCGTTTTAACTGTCTAGTATTACGCAAGCACTATAGAATACGCATTATGCAGGGGAATTTCCCTTTTGCGATATGTAAGTATTTTTGCGTCTAAAATACCGTTGGTCTCGCTGGCTACATACGTACGTTTGTGTTTCCACTCGAGCACTGTCTTTCCAATATGTTTGGTAGCCCTATTGTTATTTTCGCATTTTGAGTGCATTTCACATACTGTAGTGCAATCGTTAAATGTATTTTTGAAGTAGGCTACCGATGTTCATTGAAGATAGAACATTTGGCAGCATTTTGCAGATGTTGGAAAACTATTTTATGTTCATGTTATCATACATAAGGCCATGTAAAAAAAATAAGTTGTTGATCGTCCTTTTTTTTTTTAAAAGTCGTAGGGAGGGCGGTTTTTATTTTTTTTATTTTAGCACCAGGTACAGCGGACCGTAGAGAGAAATAAAGAGGACAGAATATATAGAACATTGCGTCTCTCGACCAAATTGATTCTGTTTAATTGTAGCCTGTCAACATCAGTTTTGCTCATATTGATTGTAATGTTTCATGTATTTTTGGTCAATAAATGTTCCTTGATTGATTGTATGTTATTGGTTTCATGCTTGTACTACACCATAGACCAGATCTGGCTACAAAACCTTTTTTACAACAATAAAATACTGTATAGACCAAAGTTCAAGCAATCATAAAACATTTAATAGCCTAGGTCAATAAAATTATAAGCATGCCCTGTCATGGATAGGCTTTGTTTTGAAATTCATGCTGCACACGCGCTCTAACAATTTTGCGTGGTGGTCGATAGAGGGCTAGGCCTAGTGGATCGGATAGGATCTCCTAGTGCGGTGTGAGTACGATTTTCTATCCAAATGGCTTAGAAATAGGATTTCCCCGTGTTTTCTGCCACTTCTGGCCATCGTCACGAAAAAATAAAAGTCGTCGGGGCCTTTTTCGGATGTCGGGCGGGGACGATCAACAACTTTTTTTTTTTACATGGCCTAATATAGGCTATGGCGTATACTTGTCTCTTAGGGCATGACAAATGCTCATTCCAATTTACTGTGCGCTGATATGTGGTAGATTAAGGTAAACATTTCCTTGGAGTCATTATGAATAGGAAAATATAAAAGATTAAAAGAATACAGAAAAATGCAATCCCAGGACAAAAGTATACATACTGTAGAGTACAGGGACAAGTGATGTTTTATTGAGGTACAAGAGTGAATGATTAGGCAACATATTTAGGTGTATGTAACACTGTGATATCAATGTTTTTCATCTTAAGCCATCAGAAGGAGCAAATGTATTTGTTTTGTAATGGACAAAACTAATTAATTCATTTTATGACATGTTTTGCATAGGGGTTTTGGACCCATAGATATCTACCCCCCTATACTGATGAAAATATAGTAATTCCCACTTGAAAATTATGCAAAAGTGAGTATTATGAGCCAAAACTGTTGATTTGTAGTTAAGTATATCATAATTTCTTTTTATCTAGAGCATACACCTGTCTTCTTTCATTTAAGCCATTTACCAGGTTTATGTGATGCTCACACCTGGAGTTATAAAGCCTTAAACAGAGCACCCCCTAAATAGGTGAAATTTGCCATCTGCGCCAAGGGGTTAAGAGCTTTGGACTCTGTAAACCGTGAACTCGCTTGTCGCGTTGAAACAGATATGACCCCAATCATCGCAGAAAATAGAAGTCAACCAAAATGGTTGTGGGGGTGTTAATAACGCAGACCCTCAGGTGATACGTAGGCCAGCATTCAACAGTACAGAAATTCAGCTCCGTTTTAACTTTACATCTTTGTACAATGTTGATAACTACGCAGAGTTTTATGTACACATCTTAAACACTTTAGAAAATCTAATGGCTAAAGTTTGTGAGCTGTCGAACCCCAGCGATGCTGTACAGTTAGAATTAAGGGGTGATCCTCTGTCTCAGGGTGTAACTGTACAGCTAAATGGTGATGAAATAGATTTGGAGGTTTTTTTGAATATGATTGAAGAGTTGGTTCAAACCAATTTTGATATCCTGGCTGATGAAACTCTGATGCTTGTGGCCCACGTTATTCAGAACCCTAATGGCGGTGGAGACCGGCGAAAATTATCATCATGTCTCAAGAGCAAAATCATTCGCAAAAAGCTAAGACTAATATTAAATATAGTTAGTTACAACGTCGATAATAATCTCTGTTCGCAACATGCTTGACGCATCTTTTAAATCCGACATTCACAACGTGTGACGCTGAAAGAGAGGCTGAACATTTACAACGTTCCGTAGGTTTGGGTGTTCAGGATAAGGCTCGTTTTTCAAGTCAAGTCAAGTCAAGTTTATTTGTATAGCACATTTCATACACTAGGCAACTCAAAGTGCTTTACATAAGACATAGAAAGACATTATATAAAAAGTAAATTAGAATTGAAACAATGTTAATAAGAAGTTAAAACAGTTATAATAAAACGCAATACTGGTTGGGCCCACAAAACAAATACCCAACAAACACTCCTACCACAAACAGCCTGCTACCTGCAATCTGCTACGCACCGTACAGCCTCTCTCTCTGGGTGATATTATACCTGCCAGGTCCGCTGCAGGTGCCTGCCAGCTACGCTGCAGGACTTTTGTAAAAATATTATTAGCCCATGGGTGGGAGCAGCATACAGCCTCCACAGTTTGAATCACTCCACAGAGTGACGGACCCGTCGGTCACTAATCAAACTTTTAAGTTGAGCGCACTACAGCCTCAAGTTGAGCGCACTACGGCCTCTTTTTACGTATTAGCCCATGGGTGGGAGCAGCATACAGCCTCCACAGTTTGAATCACTCCACAGAGTGACGGACCCGTCGGTCACTAATCAGACTTTTAATCAAACTTTTAAGTTGAGCGGACTCTTTATAGAGGACTTTTCAGGTGCTCAACAGATAACAGGCAACAACTGACATCAGATAACAGTATTTATCTAAGTATATGCGGTGCAGAAAAAGAAAGAATAAAACAAATAATAAAAAGAGATAAAAAATAAATAAAAGATAAAACAGCTTTAAAGGATAAATAAGCTTAAAAATAAATAAATTAGAAAAGATAGAAGTGCCTCTGTCTTTTTAATAGACAGACAGGAGCTAATGGAACACTCTAGGATAAATAAAACAAGAAACAATAGAGTTAAAAATACCGGCTGGGCTTAATAAAAGTACAATAAAATGCAGTACAATACAGCAAAATTTCAGTTAAAGGCCCGTGAGAAGAGCAAAGTTTTCAGACCAGATTTAAAAGACATAATACAAGAGGCATGTCTAAGGTCGTAGGGTAATAGGTTCCAGCTATGGGTAGCGTAAAAACTAAAGGCTGCCTCCCCATTTTTTGTTTTAACCTTGGGCACAATGAGCTGATCCGATCCCAAAGATCTGAGAGATCTGTTTGGTTTATATGGCCTGAGCATTTCCAAGATGTATTTTGGTCCTAAGCCGTTGAGTGATTTATAAACTATTAGCATCACTTTGAAATCTATTCTATAGTGGACTGGAAGCCAGTGTAATGATCTAAGGATTGGAGTAATGTGTGCACTTCTTTTAGTCCTTGTAAGAAGCCTGGCAGCAGCGTTTTGTATAAGTTGGAGCCGTTTAATGGACTTTTTTGAGAGACCAGTGAAAAGAGCATTACAGTAATCAACCCTACTTGAAATGAAGGCATGAATGAGGGTTTCTAGGTCTTGTTTAGACATAAACCCTTTGACTCTTGCTATATTCTTAAGATGATAAAAGGCAGATTTGGTTATTGACTTGACATGGTTATCAAAGTTGAGATCAGAGTCAATGAGTACACCTAGGTTTCTGGCCTGCAAGGTTGTTCGTAAACCAAGAGTGTCAAGGTGGAGAGCTATTTTTTGTCTCGGTTCTTTGCTCCCGAAAACAATAATTTCGGTTTTGTCTTTGTTTAGCTGGAGAAAGTTTTGACACATCCAGCTGTTAACTTGCTTTAAACATTTGTATAGGGAGTCAATAGGGTTGTAGTCGTCAGGAGTAAATGACAGGTAAATTTGTGTGTCATCCGCATAGCTATGGTATGACATTTGGTACCTTTGAAAGATTTGATTCAAATGTTTGAGAGGTTCTTAAACATCAAGATAGTTGTATGGACACACAGTTCAAATAACGGCGTCTTAAACAAGTTTCAAACGAGCAACACACCACACTCTAAAACTTTTTTTTTGTACCTCGAGGGCGGACACTATTATGGTATCAAATCATTGACAGGTTTCCTTGGCAGTCAATATGTTTGTAGATTTTGTTACAAGCCGCACACCTCTAAACATAATCACTCATGCTTACATTATTGTAACGTATGTTTTTGCGCAGAATGTTTTACACATCGTTCATCAACAATGATAAGGTGTAAAGATTGTAAGCGAATCTGTCGGTCTAGGTTTTGCTATAACGAGCATAAAGTTCTGAAACGGCAGTCTACCGGTAAAATGCTCAGTTCGTGTGATACTAGCAAGTTCTGTGACAAATGTGCGCGAACATATGTCGTAAGCAGCAACACATCTAAAACATACAAATGTAGTCTAAAGCTCTGCAAAGCCTGTAAGGCTGTATTGACCCCTGAAGTTGAGCATGTGTGTTACATACAACCTGTGAAAACTGAACACCCCAACGTACGTTATGTTTTTTATGATTTTGGCAGGACCACGGCGAACACATTGCGAATTTCATATGTTGTATGGATTTTAATGGCGAACGTTGGACTGCAGAGGGTGATGGTTGCGTACAGGATTTTTTAAAAAGGTATCGAACCCCAAAGTACAAGGGGTATACATTCATTGCACATAATTCAAAGGGTTACGATGGTTACCTGCTGCTGCAGTATTTGGTTAAGCATGGTGTGACGCCAAACATCATAGCGCAAGGCAGCAAGCTCATGTGCATTACAGATGAGGCTTTTAAACAGAGGTATATTGATTCACTCTATTTCCTGACTATGAAGCTGAGTGCCATGCCTGGCTCTCTAGGATTTGACAATGCAAAAAAAAGGCATTTTCCCCATTTCTGGAATAAAATTGAGAACCAGAATTACATCGGCCCGTACCCGCCGCCCTTGTACTATGGTTTTGATACAATGATGGACAAGTAGAGGGAGGACTTTATGTCCTGGTATAATAATGGTATAATAGTGTGTGGGGGTGTGTTTGACTTTCGAAAAGAAATATCAGAGTACTGTCAGAATGATGTTGTTATTTTGCGGGAAGCTTGTTTGCGGTTTAGGACAGAGGTGCTTGGGAGCACAGGTTTAGACCCATTCCAGTGCATTACAATAGCCTCGGTGTGCATGAAACAATACTGCACAAACTTTTTGTCCAAAAACACCATCGCAGTCACATCGCCTGATAATTACGCGCAGCAGCAGAAATCATTTTCCACAGCCGCCATTCAATGGTTAGAATATGTGAGTCATCGGGAAAAGATTTTCATTCAGCATGCCTTGAACCGGGGGGAGGTTAAGATGGGGAACTATTATCTAGATGGGTATTCAGAGGTGGACGGCGTTCGGACAGCTTTTGAATTTGCGGGGTGTTTTTTTCATGCTTGCCCTCAATGCTTTAATTTAAGCACAATTAATCCTCTTACAAAAACAGATTTTGGTTCAATATATCACAAATTTCAAGAGAAAATTGACACTCTGCGACGCGTATACAACCTGAAGGTTGTAGTTATGTGGGAGCACGAATGGGTAAGACTTAAACGTGAGAGTCCCGAGGTTCAGGAGTTCCTACGACATCATGACTACCCGGAACGTCTGGAACCTGTTTGGCGGTCAAACTAATGTGTTGCAACTTTACTACAAGGTTCAAGAAGGTGAACAAATACACTATTTTGATTTCACCAGTCTATACCCGTTCGTGAACAAAACTAAAGTTTACCCAACAAATCACCCCATCATCATCTTACGTGACTTTGAACCGATCGAAAACTATTTTGGTCTGGTCAAAGCCAGGGTATATACCCCAAGAAAACTTACAATACCTGTGTTACCGTACAGAGTCTCTGGTAAATTAATGTTTCCACTTTGCCGGTCCTGCGCAGAATCTGAGCATCAAGGTGTGTGTGAACATTCTGATGAGTTGCGTTCTCTCACAGGTGTATGGTGTACTGTTGAAATGCTTAATGCTCTTGAAAAAGGTTACATCATCGACAAAATCTTTGAAATTTGGCATTTCCAAGACAGGTCCGATTCTCTTTTCAGTGACTATATTAAGACTCATTTAAAGGGCAAACAAGAAGCGTCAGGATACCCCTCTTGGGTTTCTGATGATTCTGACAAGGCGGCCATGTGCAGAGTTATTGGGAGAAGGAGGGTGTTCATTTAGACCCAAACAATATTTCAGTAAACAAAGCCAAGAGACAAATTTCCAAACTGTTTTTAAATAGTCTT
Organism: Synaphobranchus kaupii; assembly: GCA_029718625.1. Lineage (NCBI taxonomy): Eukaryota > Metazoa > Chordata > Actinopteri > Anguilliformes > Synaphobranchidae > Synaphobranchus > Synaphobranchus kaupii. Next base: position 70,789,866 of record CM056379.1, on the reverse strand, counting down.
TGGGGCAAATTTGGTCAGAGAAGCAACCAGACAAACACAACCTTGATCCGTGATCCTGAACAGTTTCTGCAAGTCATGTTTACAGACGAGTATGACATCTCACACTTTTAATTTCTTACAGAAGCCGTAGCTCTGGTACAGTGGAAACTTACTAAGTGTTTTCCAAATGTCCCCAGATACAGCAATGTGTTCATCGCGGCCTTCACCACAGCTTATGCCCGGCTCGAGCTTTATGATGTCATGGATAAAATGCCTACAGGGTTCTGTACCACGACACAGATTCTGTCATCTTTGTGAGCCGCCCGGGTGACTGGATGCCTTCTCTAGGTGATTTTTTGGGAGAACTGACTAGTGAGCTAGACCCCGGTGACCACATTGTTGAATTTGTATCAGGGGGGCCCAAGATGTACGGTTATAAAACACGGTTCGGTAAAACATGCATGAAAGTGAAACCCTGCATCATACTAACACGCAAGTTGTCAATCTTTCATCCCTCACAGAATTGGTACAACATCATGTCCAGAATCCAGAGGCCCCAGCTTGTGAAATTACAACCAACACACAACAAATTGTGAGGAATAAGAGAGGATTCTCTCTCAGCAACCGCATAGTTTCTAAAAGATTCAGAGTAGTTTACAACAAAAGGGTCCTGCTCCCTGATTTCAAAACCTTGCCATATGGATTCTAGACAAGTGTTTGGGGTTGAGGGTTTTGATAGCCGCCTTCAACATCCTTTTTCATGCATAATCTCAGGTCCATCAAACAGCAGTAAAAGCGTTTTTGTGAAAACACTGCTCGAAAATGCACAACATGTATTGTCAACAGTACCGCAGAACATTGCATGGTTTTATTCGTGCTGGCAACCCATGTACGATGAAGTGCTTTGTAAAATAAAGAATGTACATTTTGTAGAAGGTCTTCCTGAATCTTTGACCGATGAAGTTTTGCTACCTTTGCACAAAACCAATATGCTAATTGTTGAGAGCTCTGAAATTGAGAGAGCTTTTACCAAGTATACACACCATAGAAACCTAAGCATCATATATCTTGTTCAGAATCTTTTCTTCCAGGGTCGAAGCAGCCGCACAATAAATCTTAATGCAAATTATATTGTTCTGCTCTAAAATCCAAGAGATAAAATGCAAGTTAATGTTTTGGCATGGCAAATGTAAAAAGTTTTTCCTTGAATGTTTTGATGATGCGACCAGAAAACCTTATGGCTACCTATTGGTGGACTTAAAAGCACAGACGCCTGAGGAATACCGCATCAGAACTGGTTTGTACGCACCAGAGTGGCCGGTAGTTTATGCCACCTACATATTGGATAAAATTTCGAAATCAGGAAATGTCGCAACGTGGAACGATAAAGGGGAGTTTGTGTTTAATGGCACAGTTGTAAGTGGTTCGCATATGTTGGATCTAATAAAGAACATAACAGCCCCTCACAAGATTTCTGACGATAGAAGACCCCGGGGTTGGGGGGAATTTATAGAGGCTATGGCTATGCTTAATATGCCTATTTTTGTCATACCTAATCAAAATGTGCGCAGCAAGATAAATCTACACAAAAAAATACCAAATACCGCAGCCTTTACACCTATGACGCCGAAACCAGGCCCTAAGGCTGTTTTTCATCCCCCGTTTTAGACCATTCAGCATGGATAGATTTCTGAAGCTGTTGAGTGTGTTTGTTTTAAATGATCAAAATGTAAAGTTTAACCTCTTAATACCAAGGACAAAATATACCAATTCTCGCCTATTTTTACTAGTGACCAACAAAGCTGTTTATCTCAAAAACTGTAAAGACTACAAATATGGTTCATAGCTTTTATTAAAACAGAGAACTGTACTATTATGACTAAGCAGTCATAATTCATATACAGACACATTTTGCTACTTAATTACAACAATGTATGTACAGAAATTGTGAAAAAAAAAAAACGGGTACCTACATTCAAATTTTTTATTTTTTACCTGATGAGCTACAAGTGCTATGGAGGAAATAACTCCTCTTTGTGATTCCTCAATATGCTGCCTATCTCTGCTAATAAAATGGTGTCAATATATCAAACCATTCAAATTCTACAGAGCTTTTTTTCAGGTGAACCATTTCGGTTTACAAAGTTGGCACAAATTGTGCCAAATTGTGCAAAATGGCAAGGTTCCAGAAAAGTCTCAATATGATCCCTTTTTTTAAGTTTTACAATAAAATTTGATAACTGCCAATAAAAGGTCATTTTTAGATGTGTCTTTGGTGTGTTTCATATTACACAACTAACTAGCCTACCCGTGGTCCCCAAAGTCTCCAAACCCATGTAGAAGCATAGTGAATCTTGTATTCCACCAGAGCCTCATTAGCCAGAAATGAGTCCAGGTATATGCAAACGGGATATAAAATCAAATGTCCACCCCTGCATAATAATCAACAACAAACTCATCCTCATATTATCTCTCCCTCGTGTTAGGTCATGCATAAATTGCTCATTCGTTTACCTGCAGACCCTGCTGTACTCCTTACAGAACAATTTATAGTAGAGCAGATCGTGTAAGAATCGTTCAAATGGTGATGCAAGCATAAAATTTGGTACAAATACTCTCTAAGGGCCACTCTTTTGGAAAAAGGCGCTGGCCACTCAAAAATTCAAGATGGCGACCATTTTTCAAGATGGCCGCCATTTCTATTGAATGTTGATTATATCTATGTATGTATTTCGAATAAATCAAACTGTTTATGGTTTAAACCCAGATTTTTGGGGTCAAAGAATATAGTAGGAATGTTACTTTGCCTGAAACAGCTACTTAAAAATAGCTGTATCAAAGATGGCGTCCAAGATGTCCGCCGCAAAACAAATATATTTGAATTAATATCTCAGCAACTAATAAAGCTAGAGACATGCTTCTTTGGTTTAAATCTAGGTTTTCAGGGTCAAGGAATTGGATAGACATGTTGTTTTGGTCCAAAATACCACCTAGAATATAAAAAAGGTTTCCATGTTGTCTACCGTGGGGTATGATTTCTACCAGGGACAACGTTTGAGAACTGGATCAGAGTTTGTCTTGCACCTAACATTGATTGCAATACTCCAGTTTGCTCAGGTTAGTTTACTGGATGCTGATAGTTTGGTTTATTTAACTTCACTCACATTTGCAACTGCACAGTGCTGTGCAGACGAAACCCAATCTGAAGCATTTGCACCTTCCACTGCACCCTGATTTGCAGCCACATTTGGTGAGTTGTTGACAACTATCTGCAAGTGGTGAATTGGCTGTCCAGAAGACCCACCATTCTTCACCAACCTTCTTCCATCCCCAGTCACCAGGACTCTCTGATTCTGGCTGACGCTGGGTTGACTGACCCCATATGCAGCCTGCCTGATATGCAGCACGTTTAGTGTGTTGAAGCAGAGCTGCTCTTGTTGGAGGAATGGCTTCGTACGGCCTCTGCTTTCGGGCAAACATGTCAAGTCTGGCTTCATCCACACTGACAGCTGTGCTTGATCTGTCATACATCAGGACAACAAACTTCTCCAGGATCTCCAGGTCACCATCATTCAGTATGGGAGAATACTGACTTAGTTTGGTGAAGATGGGAGAAGCCTCTGAGCAAATGTCCCAGGTTTGCCAGGCAGTCTTTTTGCCTTTATTACGAAAGGCTGATACAGTATCACAACCTGTGAAGGCATGAAAGAACAGTATGCCTTTGGTCTTTTCTGGTCCAATATAGCAGTACAGGTCATGTACGCCAATCCACCTTAGGCTCTGACCATGCCCAAATGCAACCCACAGCTTCTGGAGACCAAGGTCCTGAAGGGATGGGAAAATGCTTAGTGCTATGACAAGAATATCAGTGTCATTGGCTTTGATCATGATGGCTTTGCTACCCTCCTCTGTGGCATGCCTGGCATGTACAGATTTGGGTGTCCGCTTCCTCATGGAAACATTTGTCCAGACTATCCAGACTGGTTTCAGAGGTACTCAAGACATCAGGTCCCTTGGTTACAACAACCATGTTTGGCACAGTCATGTGAGCAATCTTGTCAGCCAGAAAGTGGAAGAGGTCTGTCTTGTTGTCGTTATGTCTGAGACCCATGAAATAGTTTAGACCAAAATTAATTTATTTTGATAATTACATGCTCATATAGGACATATTGGTACAACTCCTGGAAGCCATCTTGAAAAATGGTGGCCATTTTGAATTTTTTGAGTGGCCAGCACACTTTTTCAAAAGAGTGGACCTTGAAGAGTATTTGTGCCAAATTTCATGCTTGCATCACAATTTGAACGATTCTAATGAAATATGCAATTATCTGCTGCACTATGTGGAACAAAACAAACCCTTCAGATGCCATTGCATTCAAAAGAAACTCGGAACAGCTAGTCTCAGACACAAATAGATAGCTAGCTGCTATGTGTAATTTTGCTGACTAGCTTGCCATTGTTACAATATAGTAATGTTAGCTATATTAATTTAATTCAGAGGGATTTGTTTTATACATAACAGTGAATTCGCACTTTAGCCCCATTAGCCAGAAATGAGTCCAGGTAAACGGTTTCAAATGTCCACCAGTTTCCTAGATAAAATAAAACCCTACATAATAATCAACAACAAACTCATCCTCATGTTATCTCTCCCTCATGTTACGTCATGCATAATTTGCTTATTCGTTTACCTGTACAGCCTGCTGTACTGCATACAGAACAATTTACTAATGTGAACAATAACTTCTAAACAAACACGTCAGCTGCCATTTCATTCAAAAGAAACTCGGAACAGCTCGTCTCAGACACAAATAGATAGCCAGCTGCTATGTGTAATTTTGCTGGCTAGCTTGCCATTGTTACAATATAGTAATGTTAGCTATATTCATTTAATTCAGAGGGATTTGTTTTATACATAACAGTTAATTCGCACTGGTATACCGGCAAAAAAATATGTTTGCTTACCACTCAGCGTCACTGAGACAACATCGCAAAAACATCTTTGGGCTACGACCTGCTGCACAGAGAAACGCCTGAATAACCTAGACATAACTAACCAAAAACTGTATGAAAGAGACTGTAAAGCAAAAAGGTGAACAGACGCCGTTACCTAATGAATCATACTTTGCTAAACGGGATGTAGCTAGCTGCTACAAGCTAAACACACTCTGCGCCATCTTGGTAGGAACTTTACGCTTAGACGCCTCCGCCACTTACGCTCAATTGTTCCGTTGTGACAACCTAACTCATTGTGTTGAATGAGGGCTTGTCTGAAAGATAAGTCTTCGCTATTGGCTGGAATATTTGACAGACAGTTTAAAAACCCAATGGAAAGCAAATCACACTCACAGTGGAGGCGGGTAGATGCACATTTTTCCCACTTCAGATAGGCCTATGGTGCTATCAGTCAAAGAAATACACCCAATTGACGACGGTTTTGCATATAACTGTGCAAAAAAGTACAAAACCCCCTTAGCTAATATACAGTATACTAAGCCACGGGATTGGTACTTCAGAAACTGGCTGAGTTTCACAACGCCAAAATGAACACAGCCGAACTGTAACGTTCCGTTCCCCTCCTGTCCTTCTCCGCGTTTTCCTGTTTTCCCTCCGTGTCATGTTGGATTCCCCTGTCCATGTTTTCCCATTTGCTGCAGGCTGGGCGTTTCCCTTCTGTTTGTTTCTCGGTTTCCTACTTTGGTTTCCACCTATCGCTTTCCCTGCTCTTGGCTTTCTTTCCGCACCTGGTTTATTGTCAATCACACTCAGTTACATTCCTCACGTGTTTGCCTTTGTTTTCAATTTCACTCCCCTACTTAAACCCCCGGCTGGCTGCTAGTCGGCGCCAGTTCGTTGTCTAAACTACGTTGTGTGTTCCTGGTCTTCTGGTTATTGTACGAGAGTGCTGTATGCTTGGTTGCGAACCTAACCCGTCAGCTTACAGTCGTTCTACCCTCCGGTCTGGTTACTATTCTGCCCTATCATTCACTGCATGCTTTGCTGCTAACCTGTCTCCCTCTAACTACCAGCTGTTCCTGCCTGCACCAGTCTGTAACTGTTAGTCAGTGTGTTTGTGTGTTACGGTGCCTCCAACTCCAGCTCGCAGCACGGCCGCAGTGGGGTGTCTGCCTCGCTATCCTGCAGTGGTTCCTGTCCGGCCAAGGCGAATCCCTTTGCCGCGGTTACGGTCCCAGGTTCCGCAGCAAACCAGCTACCTCCACCGGCTCCAGCTGAGCCCCGCCACACAGTTCCACCCTGCCGGGCGCTGCCGGCTACCTACCTCAGTATCCAGTCCCGTACCAGCTGAACCTCCCTGTCCAGTTCCAGTCCAGTTCCGGTGCTTCGTGCACCTCCAGTTTAAAGTCCAGTTCCGGCTTGGAACAATCCTGTTGTTCGTGCTGTCCAGTTCCAGTTGGACCTCCCGGTCCAGTTCCAGTCCAGTTCCGGTGCTACGTGCACCTCCAGTTTAAAGTCCAGTTCCGGCTTGGAACAGATCCTGTTGTTCCTGCCGTCCAGTTCCAGTTGGACCTCCCGGTCCAGTTCCAGTCCAGTTCCGGTGCTACGTGCACCTCCAGTTTAAAGTCCAGTTCCGGTTTGGAACAATCCTGTTGTTCCTGCTACCCAGTTCCAGTTGGACCTCCCGGTCCAGTTCCGGTCCAGTTCCGGTGCTACGTGCACCTCCCGTTTAAAGTCCAGTTCCGGTTTGGAACAATCCTGTTGTTCCGGCTGTCCCGTTCCAGTTGGACCTCCCGGTCCAGTTCCAGTCCAGTTCCGGTGCTACGTGCACCTCCAGTTTAAAGTCCAGTTCCGGTTTGGAACAAACCCGCCTACTCCGTGGTCCAGTTCCTGAGTGGACCTCCGGTCCAGTACAGTCCAGTTCCGGCTTAGAACTCACCTCCTGTACTCAAGTCCAGCTCCGGCTTGGAGCAGTTCGTATTGAACTTTCTCACCCTGTATATTACTGTGTCTTATCTTTCTGTACAGCTTTGGGACTACCCCAAAGCTTAATAAAAACCCCTTGCTGTGAAATCTGCCTCCTGGTCGTTGCACTTGGGTCCAGCCCGTATTTGGTTCGTAACAGAACGAACTGGCCTAAAATCATGGATCCAGCGACCTGGAGCAGATTCGCCACGCCTTCTCCTGCCAGACTGCGGTCAGCGACCAACAGGGCCGTCGTTTGGATGACGTGTTGGAGGTACTGAGGGGCATCACGGAGCAGGTTGCTCAGCTCGCGCTTCACCAGCCTCTTCCTCGGATTCCTGTGGGACCGACCCCTCCAGCTCCTGAACCGCCTCCCGAGGCTCCGGTTCCCTCGCCTAGCCGGGAACCCAGGGTTCAACACCCTGAATTATACCGTGGGGGTCTGGGGAGGTTTCCTGATGAAATGCGACATCGTCTTCCGTATGCAGCCCACTTCCTTCACCTCCGACCAATGTAAAATCGCTTTCATTATGAGCAGCCTGGGAGGCAGTGCCCTGGAGTGGGCCACCTCTATTTGGGAAAGCCAGGCTCCCATGTGCAACAACTTCGCGTCCTTCACCTCGGAGATGCGGCGCGTCTTCGACCACCCAGCCTGTGGGCGAGACGCTACCCAGTGCCTGCTTCAGGTCCGTCAAGGCAGCCGCAGTCTTGCGGAAATGGCGATCCAGTTCCGCACCCTCGCTGCGGAGTCCGGATGGAACGACACCTCCCTTCAAGGGGCGTTTCGTCAGGCCCTCAGTGAGGAGCTCAAGGATCAACTCGCTACCCGTGAAGAGTCCAACTCCCTTAACAGCCTCATCAGCTTGGCTATAGCCATTGACAACCGTCTCCGTATCCGGGCGCGTGAGCGAGGAAGGAATCCCGGTCGTCATCCGCTCTCCGACTCTTCTAGCACTCGTCTACACTCCTCCTTTGCGGGACCGAGAATCTCTGCTGCAGTGTCCGAGGAGGAGCCTATGCAACTGGGCAGAGTCTCCGTGGATGCTGAGGAGCGCCAACGCCGGTTCCGCACCAGGTCTTGCTTTTATTGTGGCAAGGTAGGCCACCAGATCGCCTCCTGTCCCATTCGACCAAAAGAGACGGCTCGCCAGTGAAGCTGGGCGTACTGACGAGCCCTATCATCCCCGACCATGCTGCCCAGAACCGCCTTGTTTTCAAGGCCACCCTCCTTTGGAGGGACAATTCCGTTTTATCATCTGCCCTCATCGACTCCGGGGCCGATGCGAACTTCATCGACATCTCCTTTGCCAGGAGGGCTGGCATCCCCACAGAGGTCCTACCTTCCCCTATCACTGCTCTCGCCCTGGACGGTAGGAGCCTGGGGTTAGTGACCCACTCCACCGTTCCCTTACAGTTAATTGTATCAGGTAATCACCGGGAGACAATTCAACTTCTCCTCATCCACGCCAAGCAGTCCTCCATGGTTCTGGGTCAGACCTGGCTACGCCTACACAACCCTCACATCGACTGGCGAGCCGGTCGTATCCTGGCTTGGAGTCCTCACTGTCTAGCCAGCTGTCTTCGCTCTGCTCTACCCCCCCCTGGGGGCCAAGTGTGACCGTTCCGATCAGCCTAGACCCGATCTAACTAACGTTCCTAGCCAGTATCATGACTTATCTCAAGTGTTCTCAAAGTCACGTGCTCTGTCTTTGCCCCCTCACAGGCCCTACGACTGCTGCATCGACCTCCTGGCAGGCGCTAAACTTCCATCTGGCCGCCTTTACAGTTTGTCGGGCCCGGAAAAGCTGGTCATGGAGACGTATATCAACGAGTCCCTCGCGTCGGGCATAATCCGTCCCTCTTCGTCCCCGGTTGGTGCAGGGTTCTTCTTCGTAGGGAAGAAGGATGGTTCTCTGCGGCCCTGCATCGACTACCGGGGCCTCAATGAGGTCACCATACGTAACAAATATCCCCTTCCTCTGATTAACACCGCTTTTGAACCCCTCTCCCAAGCAGTCACTTTTACCAAGCTCGACCTCCGCAACGCATACCACCTGGTGCGGATACGCGAGGGAGATGAATGGAAGACCGCTTTCAATACCCCGTTGGGCCACTACGAGTACCTGGTGGTCCCGTTCGGTCTAACTAACGCCCCAGCGGTCTTCCAGGGGATGGTCAATGATGTGCTGCGGGACCTACTGGGCAAAAGCGTTTTTGTTTACATTGATGATATTCTGATTTTCTCTAAATCCCCTCAGGAACACGTTCTCCACGTCCGGGAGGTCCTCCAGCGGCTACTGGAAAACCAGCTTTTTGTAAAGGCCGAGAAGTGCTCGTTCCACGTCTCCTCCGTCCCGTTCCTCGGCTTCATCATTGAGGAGGGCAGTATCCGGGCGGACCCGGCCAAAGTCAAGGCGGTGACAGAATGGCCTCAACCCTCCTCACGTAAGCACCTTCAACAATTCCTCGGCTTTGCTAATTTTTATCGCCGTTTCATCCGCAATTACAGTGTTATTGCTGCCCCCCTTACCAAGCTCACCTCCACCTCCATTCCCTTCTACTGGAATTCCGAGGCCCAGTTGGCCTTTGAACAGCTCAAAGTTCGGTTCTCCTCTGCCCCCATTCTGTGTCACCCCGACACTACCCGCCAGTTCATCATTGAGGTGGATGCCTCCGACACCGGTGTAGGGGCCATTCTGTCGCAGCGAGCCGCCTTGGACAACAAGCTCCATCCCTGCGCTTTTTTCTCCTGGAGACTGTCCTCTGCAGAGCGCAATTATGATGTCGGGGATCGGGAACTTCTGGCTATCAAGCTCGCACTAGAGGAGTGGCGTCACTGGCTGGAGGGGGCAGGTAATCCCTTTATTGTTTTAGCAGACCATCAGAACCTAATTTATATCCGATCAGCCAAAAGGCTCAATGCCCGTCAGGCTAGATGGTCTCTGTTTTTTGCCCGGTTTAATTTCTCTGTTTCGTTCCGCCCTGGTTCCCAGAATACCAAGGCAGATGCTTTGTCCCGCATTTTTTCCCTCCCCTCCAGTCCTGCTGACCCCGAGCCCATTCTACCGGCATCCTGTGTTGTGGCTGCGGTCTCCTGGGAGATCGAGGGGATCGTGAAGGCCGCCCAGGCTTCCCAACCGGACCCCCGCAGTAACCCTAACACGTCCTTGTTTGTGCCCAATTCCGTCCGCTCCCAGGTCCTTGAGTGGGTTCACGCCTCCTGTCTGGCTTGTCACCCAGGTGTTGCCAGAACTGTCGCCCTGGTCAGGAGGAGTTTTTGGTGGCCCACCCTCAAGGGGGATACCCGTGCCTTCGTCCTGGCCTGCCCTGTTTGCGCCAGGAGTAAGGCATCCCACCAGCCTCCCTCCGGTTTCCTCCACCCCCTCCCCGTCCCGGGCCGTCCTTGGAGTCACATCGGCGTCGACTTCGTCACCGGTCTGCCTTTGTCAGAAGGCAACACTACCATTCTGACAATTGTGGACCGGTTCTCCAAGGCGGTCCACTTTATCCCTCTCCCTAAGCTCCCGTCCGCCCTTGAAACTGCGGAGCTCCTGGTGCTACATGTGGTCAGGCTGCACGGGATTCCCTCCGACATTGTGTCAGACCGTGGGCCCCAATTCTCCTCCCAGGTATGGAAGGTGTTCTGTGTGGCCCTGGGTGCCTCGGCTAGCCTATCCTCAGGTTTCCATCCCCAGTCTAACGGCCAGGCAGAGAGGGCCAACCAGGACCTGGGGGCCGCCCTGCGGTGCGTCACTGCCCGTAACCCAGCTTCCTGGAGCCGTTTTCTCCCCTGGGTGGAGTACGCCCATAACTCCCTTAAAAGCGCATCCACAGGGATGTCCCCCTTCGAATGCTCCTTGGGGTATCAACCTCCCCTACTGTCTGCCCAGGAGGCTGAGGTGGCAGTCCCGTCGGTGAGGTCTCACCTCCTCAGATGCAAACGCATGTGGAGACTTACTCGTACCGCACTCCTCCGCTCCAATTCCCGTTCCCAACGCCTGGCGGACCTTCACAGGACCGCAGCCCCGCAGTATAGGGCCGGTCAGCAGGTCTGGCTCTCCACAGCTAACATTCCCCTCCCCTCTTCTTCCAAGAAACTACAGCCCCGTTTTATTGGCCCCTTTGCTATTATTTGTTTTATCAACCCTGTGTCCGTTAAGCTTTCCCTTCCTGTTTCCCTCAAGGTCCACCCGGACTTTCACGTCAGTCAAATTAAGCCTGTCGCCTCCAGCCCACTCAGTGCCCCGGCTATCTCTCCTCCTCCGTCCCGGACTATCGACAATGCCCCGGCCTACACGGTGAGCGAGATTATCGACATCCGCCGTAAGGGTCGGGGCTTCCAATACCTTGTCGACTGGGAGGGGTATGGGCCAGAGGAGCGGTCCTGGCTCCACAAGAGCCTTATTCTGGACCACTCTTTGATCCGGGATTTCCACAACCAGTTCCCGGACAAGACGAGGCCTCCAGGTACGCCAGGTGGCGTCCATTGAGGGGGGGGTACTGTAACGTTCCGTTCCCCTCCTGTCCTTCTCCGCGTTTTCCTGTTTTCCCTCCGTGTCATGTTGGATTCCCATGTTTTCCCATTTGCTGCAGGCTGGGCGTTTCCCTTCTGTTTGTTTCTCGGTTTCCTACTTTGGTTTCCACCTATCGCTTTCCCTGCTCTTGGCTTTCTTTCCGCACCTGGTTTATTGTCAATCACACTCAGTTACATTCCTCACGTGTTTGCCTTTGTTTTCAATTTCACTCCCCTACTTAAACCCCCGGCTGGCTGCTAGTCGGCGCCAGTTCGTTGTCTAAACTACGTTGTGTGTTCCTGGTCTTCTGGTTATTGTACGAGAGTGCTGTATGCTTGGTTGCGAACCTAACCCGTCAGCTTACAGTCGTTCTACCCTCCGGTCTGGTTACTATTCTGCCCTATCATTCACTGCATGCTTTGCTGCTAACCTGTCTCCCTCTAACTACCAGCTGTTCCTGCCTGCACCAGTCTGTAACTGTTAGTCAGTGTGTTTGTGTGTTACGGTGCCTCCAACTCCAGCTCGCAGCACGGCCGCAGTGGGGTGTCTGCCTCGCTATCCTGCAGTGGTTCCTGTCCGGCCAAGGCGAATCCCTTTGCCGCGGTTACGGTCCCAGGTTCCGCAGCAAACCAGCTACCTCCACCGGCTCCAGCTGAGCCCCGCCACACAGTTCCACCCTGCCGGGCGCTGCCGGCTACCTACCTCAGTATCCAGTCCCGTACCAGCTGAACCTCCCTGTCCAGTTCCAGTCCAGTTCCGGTGCTTCGTGCACCTCCAGTTTAAAGTCCAGTTCCGGTTTGGAACAATCCTGTTGTTCCGGCTGTCCCGTTCCAGTTGGACCTCCCGGTCCAGTTCCAGTCCAGTTCCGGTTGTTGAAGAAAATATAAGACCCCAGTCCGGGCCAGATGGACTGGGGAGTTTCTCCCACACAATTGAGTGTTTCTTCAAGAAAAACAACCATGATCTTCAGAGTCTGATGCAATCAGGTTTATTGCATATAAACATACATTATATAAACATATATTGCATAACATACAAAAAAACCCCGGGCTGGTCTGCGCAGACCAACTCATATTCAATCTCAGCAATCGTAAAAAGCCCCCCTCATTTTTAATTACTAGGCCTTTTATCCTGTCCTTATCTCTACCTACTTGGGGCGGAACTTTGCATCCTCACAGAGGCAGGTCCCATCCTCTGAAATCCTACACCAGGCCTTTTTCTTTTCATGGCACAACATTTTAATTATGCATTACTTATGGCATTTATTTATACTGTAGTTTGATGAAATGCTATGATTTAAATATACAGGAAATGGCCTGGCCATGGTTTGACCATTCTAGTTCAATAAGTGATCATTACAATGATCTACTAGCTTAAAACAATAAACGTACAATAAAGTAACAGAAATAAATACAGTCAGAAACCAAAAATGAACTAAATGCATATGACACATGTAATACAGAGACTATTGATTGTAGTTAATTTCTCCTTACATTTAACATGCGAAATATGGAACACAATATTAGTAAGCATTAACACCAGTTTGTGTGATACAAATAACAGCTGAGTTTCAGGTTATAGAACAAACAAATCTCTCTAGAATGTGTAATGTAATTGTACAATAGATAATTCTTACAGAATTCCTTTACTAGCAACACAGTTTTACAGTACAGCTCACCACATTTCCCCTTTAATCAATGTCATTTCAATACTTTTACACAAATCTAGAAAGCACTGCTTACTTTACACAATTGTAATTGTACAAAACACTAGTTTTCTCCTTCACTGCCAGAAAGCACTTAATGAGTTCCTTAACATTAGTTTTAGGGAAATATTTCTACTGCCTATGTGAACAGTAAAATGAAATTGAAAAGACCCACTGTGGACCAGATACTATTGTAGTTAATTTTCATCCACCAATTTTGAAAACCTTTGTTATAATGTACTTATCATACAACATTTACCTTTAAATATTTATCTAACAGTGTTCTCAAGACATAATATTTAAAATACTTGTGTTGTGTTGTAGTTGTCACATTTACATACAGCCCACAGTGGCATCAATAATAAGTTTGTGAAAAGAACATCAGGCCGTCGATTACTGTGAAGACACACTGAATAGCACTGTTGCCCTCACAGATATAATTTAATACTTATTACTCCCATCAATCTGACACACTCGAGAAACTATAAGTTTTATTTCCACAGACCTTTGTGTACGTGTGAATATGTTTAAGAAATATAAGCCAACATTTTCTCTAATATCATTCTCGAATGTTCGCATACACTCATTTTAACCTTTTCCTCTCGTCTTTGAACATTCCAGACAAAACCCAAGCTGGGCCTCTTAGCCTTGAGAGATCTGCAGCCCTAAACTTACTTGAAGAAGTGTGTGTGTTCTTTTCCTATGTGTGTGTTCATGTCCTTCTACCATGAAGCAGAAAAATACCTATAATTGCATCTGAATGGTCCCCGAAGATGAGCGCATACTTGTGACTATATCTCACTTTGACACAAGCTAGATTAGGATGGGCCCAGGCTAAGAGACTGAAGGCCGTATTTTATTTTTAATGAGCACAACTGCATGAATGTGTTTTTGACGCTTCAGCTTGATAAGCTCGCCGGATCTCTCTGGTAGGATATGGGAATTTTCTCCCACTCAGATCCTTACAATACCAATTAAAAATGTGGCTGGGCCCCTGATTCCAGTGTGTGTAGGTCTGCCCATGTGTCTTTGATGGTGAGAGGCCTATGTGCGCGTATATTGGTGTGTGTGTGTTGGTTCTGGTTTAGACTTGTTTTGCGACTAGCCCAAACCCCCCTATACAGAATACCATCTTTATGTAAGCGTGTCATAAGCCAGTCAAGGCCATGCCCGGCACAGAATATCACGCTTACATAAAGTCAGAACAGGGCTCTTACTCTGGACATACAGTGGTCTGTAGTGATACATTATATACATATATACATACATATATATATATATTATATACATATATACATATACCTAGATGCAATCATACATATACATATATACAATACATCGTGTATAATCAAATATAGTGGTCATATATTGTTTTTAGGCCTCATCATTCCCTTTTATACATTTATGTGTAAGGATACCTGGGTGGAAGATGAGGGCCACTCCCTCAATCTCCCTGCCCTTACACCCTGCACAATGCCTACCAGGATTATGTCATTACTGTTTATACTAGTACTATTTAGACACATTCTGAATGATTATTCTCATACCTGAATTTTATTCCACACGGTGCTACGTGCACCTCCAGTTTAAAGTCCAGTTCCGGTTTGGAACAAACCCGCCTACTCCGTGGTCCAGTTCCTGAGTGGACCTCCGGTCCAGTACAGTCCAGTTCCGGCTTGGAACTCACCTCCTGTACTCAAGTCCAGCTCCGGCTTGGAGCAGTTCGTATTGAACTTTCTCACCCTGTATATTACTGTGTCTTATCTTTCTGTACAGCTTTGGGACTACCCCAAAGCTTAATAAAAACCCCTTGCTGTGAAATCTGCCTCCTGGTCGTTGCACTTGGGTCCAGCCCGTATTTGGTTCGTAACACGAACGACTCATAAAGAAGTGCTGAAAAGCACAAGTCGGTTTAAAATGTGAAAAAAATCATGTGCAGCCGTATGAAAGTTTTAAAGTATTTTTTCTTGAAGTCTAAAGGTATAACGATTTTTCAAACCAAAGTTTTGTGAAATACAATTAACCAGAACAGTTTACCAGCACATTGTTTATGGTGTGACATCAAGCTGCAATACATGTTTGGGAATTAGGTCGTTGCTTCCAACGTAATTTACAAAGTTTCTCACTTTCCCAGAAGGAATGGATATATCTCAAGGATATTTAATCAAAATATTGAGGTGAGCAGTTTATTATATATTATTAAATTAATGAAATGTATAATGTAATAATTTCCGTAACGCCCGTGTTACCGCTAGGGGGCGTTTGGCAGCAAGAGGTTAAAATGTTTTTATTTTATAATAAAATACATGAAGTAACATTCAAACAAAACATGCCTGTGTTTTTTTTTCAACAGTGACAGGTCTTAAACATTTCACCACAGCATGCAGTCTGTACACAGTTTAACATGTTTTTAACACACTTGTCCAAGTATATTTTATCAACATATCTTGAAACCATCGCATCATTATTTTTCAAATTATCAGAGTATAGGGCTATAATCTCACTAAACGGAACCCCTTTGGCCCTGTTGTGCAGATAAAATATGCAATGCTGTCCGCACTTTGTGCTGTGTAGGTCTTGCACTTTGTAGCTTGTTGTAAACAATCCTTTTACAATTCTTTTGTAAAAAAGTAATGATGCTATCTGGGAAATAAATGTAGTCAGGGGGATTGCCGTAGGAGTCGAAAAATTCACCAGTTTTATCCGCACGCACATACAATGCTAACCAGTGTTCTCCAGGCTTATTTCGAGGGTGTGATTCACAATGTACAATGCTGGTAAATTATTTAGTTTATTATCCGGTAGCTCATCGCAGGCCACAACCCCATAAAATGTATTTTCTGTGTAAGGATTGTTACTCAAAATAGCCGTTAGTTCTCTGGTATTCATGATTAATAATAATCATACAACACGTTCCTCCTCTGGTTCACTTCAATGATATTGTCGAAGCATGTGTAAACAATTAAATTAACAGTTCTGGGTAGCGGGTTTCTGAATCTCATCTCCAGACGGATATTACCCGTCTTGATCAGTGATAGATGCTGGCTGCAACCTTCATCGGGTGTCAGGTTGAAAGCATAAAGGGTGTAACCGTTCATGTATTCTTGACGATTTATACACAAAGGTGTATCTTTCAGATGCCTTCCTGTGGCCAGCGTTAGGCTGTAAACTTGTTGTGTAACTTGAAATTTTATTTCCAGGGTAAATATTGTCGGGTAAGTGAGGATTAGGTAAAATGTGCATTTTCTGAATCCAGCAGTTCCAACAGTCAATGCCCTTGTTAAAACGTTCAGCACTCTGAATACTGAACACAAGCAATATTGCGTGCTAGAACCCCTCACTTAACCTACATTCAAAATAAGCTTTACGTGATTTAATTTAATAATTATTATTAAAAATGACAATCATCAATTAAATCGCCGAATTCTTTGATAGGTAAGTCGAACAGTAACCTGGTGGATCAACCAACAAGCCAAAACAAAGTCTAAATCAGGTCTTGAGATTAAGTAATTTTATTAAATGAAAACATTCAATTAGAATAATGACTGGGAATCATACATTCACGAAGGAATGTAGGCTGACTACTTATAATTCACAAAAGGAAGACATTAAACCAGACATTAATTTGAATATACCAGAAAAGAGAGAGATAAGCCAAAAATTGCCAATATTATTTACCCTCCAGCTGAACAGGAACAAAAGGAAATGCACGAGGAACCAAAAAGAATGACTTCTTCACCAAACAAACTCCAAACAGACTAAATTCTTTTTCTGCGGTACACTCATAAAATACCTCCACAGGAAGACCATCCCTGTCCTGATTGGGTTAAGGTGTGGGGGAGGGGGGAGAGAGGGGTCATTTTTTGACAAAGACTGGCTTATCTTTGATGTTGGGGGGTGAGAGTGAGAGAGAGACAGAGAGCGACAGAGATAGACAGAAGGGGGGAAATATTAATTAATTAATATTAGATATCCTACAATATCTAGACAGGCGTTACTGGGGAGAGTTATATAAAAACCTGCTTCCTCCATGGCTGCCTAATGTTTTCTACTCTTTTAGATGTCAATCACACTATCTTTAGGTATCCAGCTGTTGTATTTTTCAGGCCATCCGACCCACTTCACTAAAACAAGTTTCTGGTTCTTATGTTTCTTTTCAGATATTATTTTTTCGACCTTAAAGGGTAAGTTCGCTATTTTGGACCTTGGACCCTATTTGCGGTCCGTCTTCCATGAACCTGACCCATGAAGTCCATTTTTTCGCTGATCGGTCCAGTATTGAGTTCGGTACAGATTTCCTGTAGGCTCTCACTGGGCTACAATGGAAGTGAACGGGGCAACCAGAAATGTTCGATAAATGTGCTTTCATGTACAATAAATGAGACGGGAAGCTCAGGGTGTATTGTTACCGGTCTCAGTATGCTCTCCTGTGAAATGTATCTCAATCCGAACATTTTTACGTGCTTGGCATGGCTTGGAAGTAAGCATTTCTCTGTTGCTTGTTTTCGCTGCTCCGAAAGTCTTTGGGATGTGCTGGAGAAGACTTTATAGAGTGGTTCGACTCTCCCGTCGTCAATACAAGATCTCGGCCAAAGATGAATGCAACTCTGGATGAAAATAAATTTTGTGACGTTACATAAGGTTGTCGAAACAATGCTGCGACGAATCCGTAATCACCGTAAGCTAAAAGCGGTCCAACAAAATATTAGAGTGTGCGACTTTTTTTTTGGACGGGCAGTGTATCTCCACATTCTGGATTTTAACGTTCTATTGAAACGTTCGACCACAGCTGCTTTCACATCGTTGTTGTCTGTGGCAAAGTGGATTATTTTGTTGCATTTCATCAGACTTTGAAACAATTTATTGAAAAATTCTTTACCTTTATCGGTTTGTGTTTTTTTAGGCATACGTCCATTTGCGAGAATTTCTTGAAGGGCCTTTACCACTTCGACACCTGTCTTGTTTTTAAGAACACATACCCAGGCGTATTTTGACAATATATCTACAAGTTAGCATAAACTTCATATTATCATTATGCTCAGATAAACTTGACATGTCTACTAAATCAAGCTGCCATTGTGAATCAATGTTTCTCACAAAAACCCTGTTTCTTTTGGACAACCAGTCTGTAACTTTCTTGTTTGATATGTTACTACCTGTTGTTTCACACAAAACCCTTCGCAAACGCTCTTTACCACCGCATGAACCAGGCTTTTCTGGAGCATAATAAACATCTTTCATGCGTTTCTCACCAGCCATCCTTACAGCTATCACAATAATGACACATTATATAAAAAACCAAAGTATTTACTTATGTATTTTTAAAAAAAAGTTGCAGGTTACATGACAGAAATTGCATATATTAACATTTAACACGTTCTTGAAACGTTTTTAAACATTGTCGTTCATCTGGGTCCGCTCGCCTTCAGAGTGATCACACCACAGGTGCTCATGCATTGCATCGTCAATCTCCCAGAAATCTATGTTGACAGCCGCAATAGCCTTCTCACTGGCCGGGTCAAGGTCTGTGAGAACTAAAAAAGAACAATACCTCCAAAATAAACTACAAGAGATTGAGGAATCTATTAACTCAAATAAGTTCTGGGAAAATTGGAATTCATTAAACAAAGCAAATTGTGATGAACTGGCAATCCAAAATGGAGATATATGGAACAATCATTTTAAAAACTTTAGAACAACAAAAAATTTAGAACAAGAAAAATTATGTGAAAAACTAAATAACCTTGAAATGGTTATTAAAGACAACCAAAATCCAATGGATTACCCCATTACAGAGACGGAATTAGAACACAAACTAAAAGCTCTGCAGCTCAGAAAAGCCAGTGGAACAGACGGCATCTTAAATGAGATGCTAAAACACACAAACCACAAATTTAAATTGGCCATACTAAAACTTTTCAATTTTGTTCTCAGTGTAGGCCATTTCCCTGCAATCTGGAATGAAGGATTAATAACCCCTATATTTAAGAGTGGAGACAAATTCAACGTTAATAATTACAGAGGCATCTGTGTAAGCAGTAACCTGGGGAAGGTTTTTTGTAGACTTATAGACTTCCTTACCGAGCACAATGTCCTGAACAAAAGTCAAATTGGATTCCTACCAAATTACAGAACATCTGACCACATTTTCACCCTACACACCCTAATAGATAAATATGTAAACCAAAAAAAGAGCAAAATATTTGCCTGCTTTGTTGACTTCCAAAAAGCATTCGACTCAATTTGGCATGAGGGCCTATTCCTTAAACTTATTGAAAGTGGTGTAGGGGGAAAATACTTTGATGTAATCAAAACAATGTACACAAATACTAAATGTGCGGTAAAAATTGGAAACAAGAAAACAGATTCCTTCACTCGGGCGTGGAGTGAAACAGGGCTGCAATATCAGTCCCTCCTTATTTAACATTTATATTAATGAATTGGCTAAATTACTAGAACAATCTGCAGCACCTGGTCTCACTCTGCAAGACACTGAAATTAAATGTCTGCTCTACGCAGATGACCTGGTTCTGCTGTCTCCCACAAAAGAGAAACTACAGCAGAACTTGGATGTGCTGTCAAAGTTCTGTCAGACCTGGGCCCTGACAGTCAACCAAAATAAGACAAAAATCTTAATTTTCCAAAAAAGATCCAGATTTCAGGGAAACAATCTAAATTTTACAATAGGTAGAACTAACATAGAACAAACAACAAACCACACATATCTAGGCTTAAAAATCAGTTCTACTGGAAACTTTGGCTTGGCTGTGAAAGAACTCAAAGAGAAAGCAAGAAGGGCTTTCTATGCCATCAAACGATCAGTTCAAATCGAAATTCCAAACAAGATCTGGCTCAAAATATTTCAATCAGTCATTAAACCAATTGCATTATATGGCAGTGAGGTGTGGGGTCCGCTAACAAAACATGACTTTACTAATTGGGACAAACATCCAATTGAAACTCTGCATGCAGAGTTCTGCAAAAGTATCCTGAGGATCCACAGGAAAACCCCAAACAATGCATGTAGAGCAGAATTAGGCCAATATCCTTTACTAATAGACATCCAAAAAAGAGCCATCAAATTCTGGAAACACCTCAAAATAAGCGACCCCCTCTCATATCATTAGAAAGCCCTGAACTGGCAAGAGTTGACCATAGAAAGAAGTCCCCTCAGCCAACTTGTCCTGAGGCTCAGTGAACTAACTAACTTTCTTTACTAACCCCAAACAACCTCAGGACAACTACACCCTTACTCAGAAAATTAAACCCAACCAAATTATAGCTAAAGAAAAAGAAAAATATACCACCTATTGGAAAGAAACAACAAAAACACAACACAAACTTGAATGCTATTTGGCCCTAAATAGACAGTACACCGTGGCAAACTACCTCAGCACAGTGACTGATAAAAAACTGAGACAAATATTGACAATGTACAGACTCAGCGAGCACAACCTGGCCATAGAGAGTCATAGACAGACCTGGCTGCCAAGAGAGGACAGGCTGTGCTCAGACTGCGAGCAGGGAGCAGTGGAGACAGAGCTACACTTCCTAACAGAATGCAAAAAAATATATAAACATAAGGAATACATTTTATCCCAAAATTATAGATATCTCCCCAGAGTTCCACAGCCTCACAGAAAAGGAAAGACTCCCCTATATTCTAGGAGAGCGACCTGCATGTGCAGTGTTGGCTGCCAGATATGTAGCCATCTGGCACAACCTGAGGGACAACCTGTTAGAACCAAAGGCATAGGGGAAAAGCACTATGTATGCATTTATGTATGTACAGTATGTATGTACATTATCATTATGTTGTAGGATATCTAATATTTCCCCCCTTCTCTCTATCTCTGTCACTGTCTCACTCTCACCCCCCAACATCAAAGATAAGCCAGTCTTTGTCATAAATGACCCCTCTTCCCCCCTCCCCCCATACCTTAACCCAATCAGGACAGGGATGGTCTTCCTGTGGAGGTATTTTATGAGTGTACCGCAGAAAAATAAGTTAGTCAGTTTTGGAGTTTGTTGGTGAAGAAGTCAATCTTTTTGGTTCCTCGTGCGTTTCCTTTTGTTCCTGTTCAGCTGGAGGGTAAATAATTTGGCAATTTTTGCCTTATCTCTCTCTTTACTGGTATTTCCTAATTAATGTCTGGTTTAATGCCTTCACTTTTGTGAATTATAAGTAGTCAGCCTACATTCCTTAGTAAATGTATCATTTCAATTCATTATTCCAATTGACTGTTTTCGCTTAATAAAATTTATTTAATCTCAAGACCTGATTTAGACCTTGTTCTGGCTTGTTGGTTGATCCACCAGGTTACTGTTCGACTTACCTATCAAAGAATTCGGCGATTTAATTGATGATTGTCATTTTTAATAATTATTATTAAATTAAATAACGTAAAACTTATTTTGAATGTAGGTTAAGTGAGGGGTTCTAGCACGCAATATCGCTTGTGTTCAGTATTCTGCAAGTGCTGAACGTTTTAACAAGGGCATTGACTGTTGGAACCGCTGGATTCAGATAATACACATTTTACCTAATCCTCACTTACCCGACATAATTGGAGGTCCCACGAGATAGGTTGAGTAAACTGCGGTAAACTCTGAGACAAGTTCAAATCTTTTTCTAATCGACTGGTCTTAGATTGATTGATTTTATTTTGAAAAAATATATATATATATATATATATATATATATATATATATATATATATATATATATATATATATATATATTATTATGGCATACCAGACAAAGAGAGAGATGCCTCATTTACCCTCCACTGCTGGCCTACCAGCATTCCCTGGCCAGTCAAGGTTGGATCAGCAGTGGTATCTCATGATATCAGAACGGCAATATTTGATAGCCCAGTGCCCAAAATTTGCAGAACAGCTCAAGGCAATGGATCAGCTTAAGGAGGAGGCGCTTTACAACCTGCGGATTGAGTATTTGGACTATCTGATTTGTCCAGATAGTGATGAAACCAAGCGCAGGATTGTCCAAGGGATAAGGTCGTACCTAGAGAAAAGACAACATTTTCTCTACCTCTGGCGGTCAAAGCAAGCATGGGAGGAGGTAAACCAAATGTGGAAACTGGCTTGGGAAAAGCACCACTCTAAGTCAGGAGTTACTGCCAAACCAGTTTCTTCTGTGGCAGTCCAGCCTGCGCTGGAAGGAGCAGTGCATGGCGCCATTCCAGCCATAACCCAGGCACCCCCCCCCCCCCCCCCACCGAGGACAATACAGCACTCTCCATTGACTCATCCCCACCCCCTTCAGGCTTGGACAATTCTGTGGATTTTGTCACCTCCACAGACAATGTAGCCACCCCCCCTGGTGAGCCCCCCCTTCCCGGAAGGAATTTGGGGGAAACAGCTCGGTGTCTTGTATCACACCAGCCACCACAGAGGATGTGACCCCACAGGACGTGGAATCCGCTGCTGCAGTCCTCTCAGCTGAGCCAGGTGAGGAGGACCGTCGAACCCCTGGAGGCAGAACCTGCTACGGCAGACACAGCAGCCCAGCCTGGTGAGGAGACTGTCGAACCCCTGGGGGCAGAACCTGCTACTGCAGACGCAGCAGCCCAGCCTGGTGAGGAGACCATTGAACCGCAGGACGCGGAACCGGCTCATCAGCCCTGCCAGGTGGAGAGGTCTACGCACCCCAACAGGTGGAGTCAGCCCCCACAGACCAGTCCACCCAGGCCGAGGACCCCACCCCCACCCCTTGTGGACTTTTCTTCCCCTCCTGCTGCTTCCCCTCCTGCTGAATCCGGGGAACCTCTGCCTGCTGCACAGACAGAAGGGGTGTGCTCTGTGGACTCTCCCACTTCCACAGTTCCTGTGATGGAGGAGATAGGGGGACTTCTGCGAAAGTCTCGCTCCCCCTATCAGAGTTGTAAAGAGACCCCGGGAGAAACGGAGCAGGAAGCCAACCCCCGGCCGTTTTACGACTCCTCTGGCCCTCAAAGTCTCCGCTAGAGTGTTGTCTTGCACTCCAAAGCAAGATGAAAGCAGCCAATTTAGCACAACAGTTTCTCCCACCCTTGTCTCTCCACCCCCGAGCCACACCTGCAAACTTCGCAGACACACGTCATCCAGGGAGAGTGCAAGAGCCCCTTTCCGACATCAGAAGTGTTCGGAGAGCAGTGATGGACTGGATGCCTACGAGCGACGATCAGCCCAGCTGCCCAGAGAGGGAACCAAAGCCAAACTGGCACAGACCCCTGGACAGAGATGAGACGGGCGTGGTTAAGGGGCATCCACGTGCGGAAGAAGCAAGATGACAGGATGCCTCCTGTCATCCCGGTTTGCTGAACACTGTGGCCCTCCACAGCCAAAGGACTGCCAGTAACCACACTGGGGTTTTAGGAGGTAAAACTGGCACTCTGCCTGCCCCTGCCCCCCCCCCCCCCCCCCACATCCCTACCACCACCTTTTAACATAAGACAATGCCCATGTTTTTAAGTCCCCTTTTCTAAAGTGTAGGTGCCCCCTCCAATGCTGTTCCTGGACACTTGTGGACAAGTCTGCCCTATTCAGGTGATTATTTGGACTGGCAATCTTCTGGATGGTAAATCCTGTCCGTAAGGTTCCCCTGAATGGACTAAGTGCTTATAACATGCAGTGTTCCCCTTCACATGTTGCTGTGAGTGATAAGGCCTAAACCCTCAAGTCCCACAGTCTTCTCCTGCCACTCCCCGAAGGACCCCCCAGAGGCACAAGTGCAATCGGACCCATATCCTGCCGCGGGAAGCTAGCCTAAGCGACTGCCGTCGGCAGTCCACCCAACTGGACCCGAGCTCAAGGAGCCAAAACGGATTCCGACAGGGAAAGAGGTGCTTCCCCGCCCGTCAGTAGAGAGGTCTTGACCGCACTTTTCCGCCTCTGGATCGTCCAGCTGCCTGTCACAGGAGGCAGAGCCCCCCGCACGCTGTGCAGAATTGGTAGAGACACTGTGGAATTAGGCTGCCTTTCACTCACACAGTTACAACATTAAGGGGAGTAAGCACTGCATGTTAACCCAGCAAGTCCAGGGAACTTCTTCCCTTGCCAGTCCAGATACCCTGACACTGGAGAAGGAAGAGACTGAACCAAGGTGCCATGACAGCAGTGACAAAAAAATAAAAATGTCCGCACCACACCGGATCATCACAATGGGACTATTAAACTGGACATGGACTAATTGTTTTAAAGATGGTTAGTGAACCATTAGGACACTTGTTTTCATGCAGCTATCATTGTACAATGATATATATAATGTCCAAATGTGTGGTTGTTATGATGATGGAACGATAGGCTCTTAGCAGCTGCATGCAGCTATTGTTCCAAGAGAGGGAATGACGGGATGTTGCCTAATGTCTTTTGCTCTTTCTCTCTCTCTCTCTCTCTCTCTCTCTCTCTCTCTCTCTCTCTCTCTCTCTCTCTCTCTCTGCCTCTCTCGGCCTCTCTCTCTCTCCTCCCCCCCCATCCCTACCACCACCTTTTAACCTAATACCATGCCCATGTTGTGTTTAAGTCCCTTTTATAGAGTGTAGGTGCCCCGCCAAATACTGTTCCTGGACACTTCTGGACAAGTCTGCCCTATTCATGTGATTATTTAGACTGGCAATCCCGTGGATGGTAAACCCTGTCCATACACACTGTGGAGTAGGTTGCATTTCACTCACGCAATTGCAACATTAATGGAAAAAGCACTGCATGTATTATCTCTTGTCCCTTGCCAGTCTAGATACCCAGACACTGGAGAAGGAAGAGACTGAACCAGGGTGTCATAACCGCAGCGACACAAAAAGAGTGTCTAATAGAGATATCTCTCCGTACCACACTGGATCATCGTGGGACATACGTCAGTGTGTCCATATATCTGCTGGCCAGCAGATCACAAAGGGACTATTAAACTGGGCATGGACTAAATGTTTTAAAAATGGTTGGTGAACCCTTTGGACAGTTGTTTTTGTTGTTAGCAGGTAACTGCATCTTCAATGTTCAAATGTGTAATGTGATTCCTATTTGGTGATATAAGAATAGGTTTTTAGCGGGTGCATGCACCTATTCTTACAAGAGAGGGATGTAGGATATCTAATATTTAGATGTATATAAGTCAAGCACCCCCCCCCCCCCCCCCCCCCCCCCCCCCCGCTCTCTATCTCTGTCGCTCTCTGTCTCTCTCTTACACATTAACCCCCACCAACATCAAAGATAAGCCAGTCTTTGTCATAAATGACCCCCCCCCTCGCCCACACCTTAACCCAATCAGGGCATGGATCCCCTCCCTGTCAAGATACTTTATGAGTGTACCGCAGAAAAAGAATTTAGTCTG
The DNA here is from genome assembly GCA_029718625.1 of Synaphobranchus kaupii. Lineage (NCBI taxonomy): Eukaryota > Metazoa > Chordata > Actinopteri > Anguilliformes > Synaphobranchidae > Synaphobranchus > Synaphobranchus kaupii. The sequence continues at coordinate 70,764,419 of CM056379.1, read as the reverse complement.
TTTGGAGTTTGTTGGTGAAGAAGTCATTCTTTTTGGTTCCTCATGCATTTCCCTTTGTTCCTGTTCAGCTGGAGGGTAAATAATTTGCCAATTTTTGGCTTATCTCTCTCTTTTCTGGTATATTCAAATTAATGTCTGGTTTAATGTCTTCCATTTAAATTATAAGTAGTCAGCCTACATTCCTTAGTGAATGTATGATTTCAATTCATTATTCCAATTGACTGTTTTCGCTTAATAAAATTCTTTAACCTCTTAATACCAAGGGCAAAATATACCAATTCTCGCCTGTTTTTACTAGTGACAAACAAAGCTGTTTATCTCAAAAACTGTAAAGGCTACAAATATGGTTCATAGCTTTTATTAAAACAGAGAACTGCACTATTATGACTAAGTAGTCATAATTCATATACATACCCTTCTTGCTACTTAACTACAACAATTTATGTACAGAAATTGTGAAAAAACAAACAACGGGTACCTAAATTCAAATTTCAGATTTTTTACCTGATGAGCTACAATAGCTATGGAGGAAATAACTCCTCTTTGTGATTCCTCAATATGCTGCCTATCTCTGCTAAAAAAATGGTGTCAATATATCAAACCATTCAAATTCTACAGAGCTTTTTTTCAGGTGAACCATTTCGGTTTCCAAAGTTGGCACAAATTGTGCCAAATTGTGCAAAATGGCCCAGGTTCCAGAAAAGTCTCAATATCATTTATTTTTTAAGTTTTACAATAAAATCTGATAATTGGCAATAAAAGTTAATTTAGATGTGTTTTTGGTCATTGTTACAATATAGTAATGTTAGCTATATTCATTTAATTCAGAGGGATTCGTTTTATACATAACAGTGAATTCGCACTGGTATACCGGAAAAATAATCTGATACCTTATATCAGTCACTGAGACCGCAAACCCATATTTTCTGCTGCACGGAGAAACTCCTGAATAACCTAGACATAACCTAACCAAAAACTGTATGAAAGACACTGTAAAGTAAAAATATAAACAGCGCATTTACCTTATGAATTGTGCTTTGCTAAACAGAATGTAGCGAGCTACGCTACAAGGTAAAAACACTGCGCCATCTCGGTTTGATAATTCCTCTTACACAGGGCTGCACTTACTTGTCTCAGACACAAATAGATAGCTAGCTGCTATGTGTAATTTTGCTGGCTAGCTTGCCATTGTTACAATATAGTAATGTTAGCTATATTCATTTAATTCAGAGGGATTCGTTTTTTACATAACAGTGAATTCGCACTGGTATACCGGCAAAATAATCTGTTACCTTATATCACTCTGCGTCACTGAGACAAAACCATATTTCTGCTGCACGGAGAAACTCCTGAATAATCTAGACATAACTAACCAAAAACTGTATGAAAGTGACTGTAAAGTAAAAAGATAAACAGCGCAGTTACCTTATGAATTGTGCTTTGCTAAACGGAATGTAGCGAGCTACGCTACAAGGTAAAAACACTGCGCCATCTTGGTTCGATAATTACGCGTGATTGCCACTCTCCTTATACGCAGGGCTGTATTTCCTTGATTTACGACTGCATTGTGTTGAATGAGGGCTTGTTTGAAAGATAAGAGTCTTGGCTATTGGCTGGAATATTTGACAGACAGTTTTAAAACCCAATGGAAAGCAAATAATACTCGGAGTGGAGGCAGGTCGAAGACAGTTTTTCCCACTTCAGATAGGCCTATTGTGCTATCAGTCAAAGAAATACACCCAATTGACGACGGTTTTGCATAATCCTCTGCAAACAAGTTCAAAACCACTCTGGCTAGCATATACTAAGCCAGGGGATTGGTACTCCAGAAACTGGCTGAGTTTCACAATGCCAAAGTGAACACAGCCGAACGAGTCGTAATCATGTGCAAAAAAGCACAAGTCAGTTTAAAATTGGAAAAAAATCATGTACAGCCTTATGAAAGTTTTAAGTATTTTTTCTTGAAGCCTAAAGGTATAATTATTTTTTAAACCAAAGTTTTGTGAAATACAATTAAGCAGAACAGTTTACCAGCACATTGTTTATGGTGTGACATCAAGCTGCAATACATGTTTGAGAATTAGGTCAGAGTTTCCAACGTTATTTACAAAGTTTTATCTCGACGTTTTGGGCTTAAAAACCACTTTCCCAGAAGGAATGGATATATCTTAAGGATATTTAATCAAAATATTGAGGTGAGCAGTTTATTATATATTATTAAATTAATTATTACTGAAATGTATAATTTAATAATTTCCGTAACGCCCGCGTTACCGCTAGGGGGCGTTTGGCAGCAAGAGGTTAATCTCAAGACTTGATTTAGACCTTGTTTTGGCTTGTTGGTTGATCCACCAGGTTACGGTTCGACTTACCTATCAAAGAATTCGGCGATTTAATTGTGATGATTGTCATTTTTAATAATAATAATTAAATTAAATAACGTAAAACTTATTTTGAATGTAGGTTAAGTGAGGGGTTCTAGCACGCAATATCGCTTGTGTTCAGTATTCAGAGTGCTGAACTTTTTAACAAGGGCATTGTCTGTTGGAACCGCTGGATTCAGAAAATACACATTTTACCTAGTCCTCACTTACCCGACAATAAATACAGCGTGAGAATACCCACCACCCAACACCATACACCATTTCCTAACTATGTGCAAGACCCCCTCCAAACGTGCACACTGAATAAAAACGTGAAACACTGTTTCTGATGCCCCACAAAAAGCACATCCCTCCCCAACTGTCGGATCCAGGTGTGCCTTGTGTCTGTTTGTGGTTAAATCCCCGTGCACAATCCTCCACTGCAGATCTCCTGATTTTTTGTCAATGGGGACCTTGTACAAGACCCGCCAGCTACCTTTCGGGGAAGAGTCTGGCCCTAAAAGGTCTGTCCACTTTGAGATTCTGATATCCTCAAGGGCACGAAGGTTCAGCACCTTTACACAAATTATGTGGCGTTCTGAAGGAGAGAATCAACTCCTCCCTCTCTTGCCAATCCCCGAGTTCGGCTGCCACTGTCACTTCAGGAAAGGGTCCCCCTCCCAGCTCCGGACACCTTGACTCGTACCTGTCCATGTGGGCAGCAGCAGAGGCAGGTAGGGCTGTAGTCAGCTCATCCAGAAGTTTCTGGCAAACACGCACTGACCGATACTCGACCGTTTCTGAGATGACAGACCCTGGTGATTCCTGCCCTCAGCAGGCCTGCTCGTACAGACCCGGACTGAAAAGTCTCTATAGGCAAAAATGGATTAAAAAACAGCGGCTCATCCATAATCCATGGACCCATCTCAACGTCCTGACGGTTGATGGAAAAAACCTTCCATACCTGCAGCAGGGACCTATAAAAGGAAGGTAAGCCCCCCCAGTCCATGTCCCCCATTCTTATCAGGAACAGGTGCCTGTCCAGACCCAGCCCCCAAAGTCCATCCATCTCTGCCGAACCCCGTACAGCAAACGTTGCACCACTAACAAGCGGAAAGCAGCCACTCTGCACCGGACATCAATGAGTCCTTGCCCCCCTTCCTGTACTGGCAGCACAAGGACCGGTGCTCTCAGCCAATGCTGCCCAGACCAGAAAAAGTCTGTTAGGATCTTCTGAATCTTTCCCACTAATCCACTTGGAGGATCCAATACTGCAAACTTATGCCACAGTGAAATCTATGATTTTCTCCAGTCCTACTGACATCTGTAGCACTGACTTTCGCACACTCCTTTGAAATCTATGATTTTCTCAATTCCTACTGACTGGGGCTCTGGTCTTCACAGGCTCAGTCTGACCTGGCCTCTGTTACAGATGTAGTGCTTCAATTGTGACTGTGTCACTGCTGCGCAGAACATCTTGCTACTACCAGTCTTTACATTATTTTATTTTATAATTTCAGTGAGGCATAAACAGAATAGATAGTCAGGCTGCGGAAGACTTTTCTTTTGCCTTTTTTTTCCGGGGGTAGCTTGCTATCCTAAGGATAGGTCTAGTAATTCTTGGAGACCATTTTTTTGTGAATGAGGTCCAGCACAAGCTTCAGTGACCCAGTGGCATAACTTTACCTCGACAGGACATCAGCAACATGCTTTCTCGCAGTGTTGATAGATTCAAGGACACATGTCCTGTCAGGTTGGTATAAAATGCTGGTTGTGCTCTGTCTTCCCCCAATACATGTTAAATGGCCAATTACTAGTGTAACGCCCTCTCCATCATCTGTTGCCTTACTACTCATCAAGTTGTGAAATCCTGTGGATTGATGACCAACCATTAATTGTCACATCACCTTTCCTGAAATGTTGATATAAGATATTAAATTCTACATTGTTTTATTATGAACTTTACTATTGTAGAGAATGAAAGTTTAAAATGATGAATAAATTAGAATAAATAAATTGTCCATGTACACCATCACCGTGAGCCTTCCCCATCGGCTCCCAGCAGTAGGTAACCTCTGATGTTCAGAGTGGCTTGGAGGAAAGGCTTGAGGTAAATGATGTATGTGAAAATTACACCATTGTATGTGAGAGGGCATCCCTGCCAGATGCCAGACGAAAATGGCAGAGGTGCTTGTTAACACACACCCTGCCTGAGATTTTCAGGCACATCTGGGTCCAGTGCAAGAGGGAGCAAGGAAAGTGAAATATCTCTAACAACCTCTCCATGCACAGGTGGCTAACCCTTTCAAAAACCTTGTCCTGATGAAAAGGCCTAAGGGGCACTTGTGCTCTCTGGAGTGGATTATTATATCTCTCACAAGGAGCAGGTTGTCACTTATGTACCTCCCTGGAACACTTGCATTTTTGATTGGGGCTAATCACTGATAGTAACAGGCACTGGAAGCTTACAAGTCAAAATTAATCATGCTTTCCATTGATAATAAAGTTCAAAATACCTCTCCTCTACCTATAAAAAAAAGAAAAAAGAAAGAGCGTTGCGGTAGTACAGCGGTAAAAGTGCCGACTTTGTGGCGGCTGCTTCCGGGTGGCGGGAGGGGCTCGGAGAGAATTGCTGCGCATAGAACGGCCCTGGGCGAGTTGGAATCACGGTCAGGAACCCTAGGAGGAGTCGCGCCCTGAAGAGGAAGTGGCGATCTCCGTCCTACTGCTGGCTGACGGGGTTGTGCAGTGGTGATTCTCTCGCGGTTGCTACACGGGGGGAATTGAATTAGAATAGGGGTTCAATTGGCTACCAAATTGGGAGAAAAATGGGAAAAAATCTGAAATTAATTTATTTAAAAAATTCATTAAAAAAAAAAAAAAAGGAACCTACTCCTGCAATGAAACACACATTTTATTGTGTTGATTAATGCATTGAAAGATGCCTGCTTGTCGACAGCTGTCTCTATTTAAATGATCCTCACTATTAAAGGAGCTTTTTTTGGTTTATAGCTTTTAATTTCTCTGAAATATACAAACATATTATTTCATTTTGCCATCTCAACTCGATATCTCAATAGTTTGTAAAGTTACATTTTTTTTGGAACGAAGATACTGTATATATAAGATACTGGTACACATGTGTATCTAAGGTGTGTACCCATGTTTACAGGAACGCCTGCTGCTGGTTTGATTGTTGGTAGCTACAAAACGAGTATAGCCTTTTTTTAAAAAGGTGTCAGTAGCCTCTTTCACACATGCAATACGGAACATTACCGGAAAAGTTGATCCAGCAATATTCCGTAATGTTCCGTATTAACCACTTTCACAAATGCAGCCTTATCCGTAAATTTTCCGGAACACTGCCAGATAGGGGTCATGTGTGAATAAGAGCCGAAGTCGAAATTCCGGAATATCCGCGCCGGCAATTTGCCGGCAAAAGACCTAGTGAGGTTTCCGCAATTGGTAGCGTTCATACAACCAACGCTCTACCCTATGTTGCTAGGATACGTTTGTTTACTTACTGACTACTTACTACTGAAAAATGGCGGGTGATGAAGTGACAGAGTGTGCAGTTGTACTACAGTTACTCTTGTTTTTTTATACATTTTCGAGGCAAATGCTGGCAATAATACATCTGTTCCAATCACGAAACACCATTCGCAAACAAAAACTTAACAAAAAAATCAGGATAAGTCGGAAACAACTCTGCTTTAGCTTGGCTCAAAGCCGGAGACGTCGCCTGTGGCGGCTGGAGGCTGTACGAGTCTTTCATGTGGCTCGGGGCTCGGCGAGACGAATGTGGGTACGGGAGCGACCTCATGGCAAAGGTTTCTGGTCTAGTGTCATGAATAATTTTGACGACGGGCAGTGGGTTTGTGATGGGTTCACTCACGTCGCCGTGTTTACCTCAGAATGTTGTGTGTGATTGATCCGGTAATGTTCTGGCTTTGTTCACACATCACATCGATACGGAACTTTTACGGAAATCTCACTAGGTCTTTTGCCGGCAAATTTCCGGCGCGGATATTCCGGAATTTCGACTTCGGCTCTTATTCACACATGACCCCTATCTGGCAATGTTCCGGAAAATTTACGGATAAGGCTGCATGTGTGAAAGGGGTTAGTTACAGTGGGGGAAATAAGTATTGAACACATCAACATTTTGTCCAGTAAATGTATTTCCAATGAGCCTATTCAAGTGAAATTTGCACCAGACTTTGGTATTAACTCAAAAGATCCAGACAAAAAAATCTAAACATTAAAGTCCATATGTAAATAAAGTTATGTGTAATAAAGTGGAATGAAACAGGAAAAAAGTATTGAACACACTAAGAAAAAGCAGTACACCACAGCAAGGAAAGGCAAGGAACCAGCTGAAAACCATAACTAATTAGGAGGCAACTCTACCTCCAATCTGTGCTAATTAATGTCAGCTGGGTTAGAATATATTGATGGGCTATAAAAGGTTTTTTTTGTTACTAAGGTGCCACACAAGAAACATCTAATGATGGGTAAAAGCAAAGAACTCTCTCAAGACCTTCGCAACCAGATTGTTGCAAAACATGAAAATGGAATTGGCTACAGACGTATTTCACAACTTCTGAATCTTCTAGTAAGCAGCATTGGGGGAATTATCCGTAAGTGGAAGCAACATCACTCCACCATCAACCGGCCACGCACAGGAGCTCCTCGCAAGATTTCTGATCAGGGAGTCAGAAGGATACTTAGAAGAGTAGCCAAAGAGCCAAGGACCACTAGGAAAGAGCTCCAGAAAGACGTGGAGGCAGCAGGTACAACTGTGACAGAAAGGACAGTAGGCAATGCACTCCACCGCCATGGCCTCTGTGCACGCTCAGCCCGCAAGACTCCACTACTGAAAAAAAGACATGTTTAAGCTCGTTTAAAGTTTGCCAAACAACATTTGGACAAGCCAGTGAACTACTGGGAGCATGTACTCTGGTCAGATGAGACCAAAATTGAACTTTTTGGCTGTCACACAACACACCATGTTTGGAGGAGAAATGGCACTGCACATCACCCGAATAACACTATACCAACAGTGAAGTTTGGAGGTGGAAGTATCATGGTGTGGGGCTGTTTCTCCTCTCATGGTACTGGCAGACTTCATATCATTGAAGGAACAATGAATGGAGCCATGTACAGAGAGATTCTTGAGATGAACCTGCTGCCATCCACCAGGATGCTGAGGATGAGACGTGAGTGGACCGTCCAGCAGGACAACGATCCAAAGCATACAGCAAAGGAAACTCGCAATTGGTTTCAGAGAAAGAAAATCAACTTGTTGGAATGGCCCAGTCAATCACCTGACTTAAACCCAATTGAACATTTGTGGAAGCATCTGAAGATCCAGATTCACAAGAGGGCCCATCACAATCTTCAAGATTTAAAGACAATCTATGTAGAAGAATGGGCCAAAATCACACCTGAATACTGCGGGCGATTAGTTACTTCATACAGAAAGGGCCTTGAAGCTGTCATTATAAACAAAGGCTTCTCCACTAAGTATTGAATTAATTTCAGTTAGTGTGTTCAATACTTTTTTCCTATGTCATTCCACTTTATTACACATAACTTTATTTACATATGGACTTTAATGTTTAGATTTTTTGTCTGGATTTCTTGAGTTAATACCAAAGTCTGGTGCAAATTTCACTTGAATGGCCTCATTGGAAATAAATTTACTGGGAGAAATGTTGATGTGTTCAATACTTATTTCCCCCATTGTATGTAATAGTTTCAATCAATTTAGGATTAAAATAAATAACAATTAAAATTCTTCAATTTGTATTTTGAGGACATACTCCAACCTAAATTACAGATATGTGCAATAAAACACAAATTCTGACAAAAAACACATTTCACTTGAATTTCTATGACACTACTTGTAGCTCACTCATGCTTCTCCTCACTCCTAGATAACTCCTTCTCTTCCTCCATGTGAGGTCACAACTTCATGTGATTTTGGAATCAAAATACCTGTGTCATATCATGGTGTTGCAATACGTGCCAAAAATAAAATAAAAATATGTGAAAGGTATATTAGGGTGGGATGGTGGTGCAGTGGTTAGCACTGTCACCTCACAGCAAAAAGGTACCAAGTTTGAATCCCTGCCAAGGGCGTTTCTGTGGGGAGTTTGCATGTTCTCCCCGTGTCCGCGTGGGTTTCCTCCGGGGTACTCCAAAGACATGCAGGTTAGGCTAATTGAAGACCCTGGTGCTAAAAGCACTGAAGTCACAAAATGTCTATTTTGGGAAAATCTAATCCGAAAATCTGATTTATCCATGAAATCAGCCATAACCTGTTGTTTCCATAGTGGAGAAAAGAGACTTAGGCACCTTTTCTCTTAACAATATTTATAGGGTGGACTTAGATAAACAAATACAACATGTTTCTGTGCTCAACTTGAATTGTCTAAAAATGTGACTTCAGTACTCTTAGCACCCAGGTCTTCAATTGGAGACTCTAAATTGCCCATAGGTATGAGTGTGTGAGTGAATGGTGTGTGTGCCCTGCGAATGACTGGCAACCAGTCCTGCGTGTATTCCTGCCTCTCGCCCAATGCATGCTGGGATAGGCTCCATCCCCCCCTGCGACCCTGACCAGGAATAAGTGGGTTAGATAATGGATGGATGGATGGATGGATGGATGGAAAGGTAGCCTATATTATACTTCTGGAAGATAAGGAGGAGTTCAGTTCATCTGTAGAGACAGATTGCATACTCTTGAGAAGAGTTAGCTTTTGGAACTTGGAGCAATTACCTTGAAGTCTCTTTTTTCATATTTTTAATATTTCCTTTGTTTCTTTATTTGATTCAATCAGTCAATCAATTCCTTTATTTAGTTCTGGGAAGACACGTTGAGGGTGCAAGAACATAATTTTCAATGGCGCCGAGATTACAAATACATAAAACAAGAAAGTAATGAATCAAAACAAATGCATTCAAAATGAAATAACATTAAAATCAAATATTTAAGATGGAACCAGCTAAAACAATTGCATTAAAATTAAATAGATTTTTTAAAATAAAATAAAAAATAAAGATTTTAAATTAAAATAATTACATTCAAAATTAAATATTTAAAATCAAAGATTTCAAATGCCCCAGGGCTACAAGAGAATCCAGTTACAGTACATCATTCCAAATTTAAAAGCAGTCTTTCCTAGATCCGAGCTAACTCGAAGAACCTGGAGAATTTGCCAGTCCTGGGAACGTGTACGGAGTTTATATGTATAAATGAAGTTATCCGGTTTCCTCCCACGGTTCACAGACATGCAGGTTAGACTAATTGGAAAGACTAAATTATGAAAATTTGCGTGAATGGTGTGTGTACCCTGCAATGGATTAGTGACCTGTCCAGGGTGTCTTCCAGCCTCTCGCCCAGTGCATACTGGGATATGATCCAGTACCCCCATGACCCTAACCAGGATTAAGTGGGTTAGATAATGGGTGAACTCCTTTAAAAATGTTATAAATTATTGGTTGTTCTTCTTTCCTTCAATTTTGTATTTTTCTGGCCTCAACAGATATAAACTCTCCATTTTGACCATCACACCTGTCCTCATTGCTACTGATTTCTGGACCAATGTGAGATAGATGTCCCTCTCCAAGTGAGACATGCTCACAACTTGCTACAAGACTGAAGCTCTTCTAATGTATCCTTGCCACTGTTGCATTGCCTCACAAGAGCTTTGAGACACAATGAAGCAATTCTGTGCACACTATTTCCTGGATAATAGGTAAGGATTATGATTGTATGAGTGAGAAATTCGAAGAGATCAAATGAATGCTTTGCCTTCTTGTATTTCTTTAATTTTGTTGCCAGTGTATAGGTCAGTGCTGCCGAGGGACAGATTTTTGCAGCATGTGACTCCCAAGATGTCCCGCCGGAGGCCACAGCTCCGCCACCCGGTCCAGATGTCCCACCGGAGGCCGCAGCCCCATCGCCCCTCCCAGGAGGGTCCCTTGTGCCAATGCTGCCAGCCGCCGCTAACCCTCCAGAGTTTTCTTGGCCACCTCCCTGTCCCAAGGCACGACCAGAGGCTCCAGCTCCCAGAGGAGCTGCCAGAGCCTGGCGCCCCATCACCCTATGCAGAGGGCCCGTCAGAAGCCTAGCTCAGTTGACCTGTCAAGGGAAGCCACCACCCCATCACCCAGTATAAAGGGCTTGCTGGAAGCCACTACTCCACTGCCCTGTCCAGATGTCCTGCCAGAGGCTTGTAGGGTAAGTGAGGACTAGGTAAAATGTGTATTATCTGAATCCAGCGGTTCCAACAGTCAATGCCCTTGTTAAAACGTTCGGCACTCTGAATACTGAACACGATATTGCGTGCTAGAACCCCTCACTTAACCTACATTCAAAATAAGTTTTACGTTATTTAATTTAATTATTATTATTAAGAATGACAATCATCAATTAAATCGCCGAATTCTTTGATAGGTAAGTCGAACAGTAACCTGGTGGATCAACCAACAAGCCAAAACAAAGTCTAAATCAGGTCTTGAGATTAAGTAATTTTATTAAATGAAAACATTCAATTAGAATAATTAATTGAAATCATACATTCACTAAGGAATGTAGGCTGACTACTTATAATTCACAAAAGTGAAGGCATTAAACCAGACATTAATTAGGAAATACCAGTAAAGAGAGAGATAAGCCAAAAATTGCCAAATTATTTACCCTCCAGCTGAACAGGAACAAAAGGAAACGCACGAGGAACCAAAAAGAATGACTTCTTCACCAACAAACTCCAAACTGACTAAATTATTTTTCTGCGGTACACTCATAAAGTACCTTGACAGGGAGGGGATCCATGCCCTGGGTTAAGGTGTGGGGGAGGGGCTTATCTTTGATGTTGGTGGGGGAGAGAGACAGAGAGCGACAGAGATAGAGAGCGGGGGGGGGGGGGGTGCTTGACTTATATATATCTAAATATTAGATATCCTACATCCCTCTCTTGTAAGAATAGGTGCATGCACCCGCTAAAAACCTATTCTTACATCACCAAATAGGAATCACATTACACATTTGAACATTGAAGATGCAGTTACCTGCTAACAACAAAAATAACTGTCCAAATGGTTCACCAACCATTTTTAAAACATTTAGTCCATGCCCAGGTTAAATGTCCCTTTGTGATCTGCTGGCCAGCAGATATATGGACACACTGACGTATGTCCCACGATGATCCAGTGTGGTGCGGAGAGATATCTCTATTAGACACTCTTTTGTGTCGCTGCAGTTATGACACCCTGGTTCAGTCTCTTCCTTCTCCAGTGTCTGGGTATCTAGACTGGCAAGGGACAAGAGATGCAATACATGCAGTGCTTTTTCCATTAATGTTGCAATTGCGTGAGTGAAATGCAACCTACTCCACAGTGTCTCTACCAGTTCTGCACGGCGTGCGGGGGGCTCTGTCTCCTGTGACAGGAAGCTGGACGATCCACAGGTGGCAAAGTGCAGTCAGGACCTCTCTTCTGACGGGTGGGGAAGCGCCTCTTTCCCTGTCGGAATACATTTTGGCTTCTTTAGCCTGGATCCAATTGGGTGGACTGCTGACGGCAGTTGCTTAGGCTAGCTTCCCGCGGCAGGGTGTGGGACCGGTTGCACTTGTTTGCACTTGTGTCTGTGGGTGTCCTTTAGGGAATGGCAGGAGAAGACTGTGGGAGTTGAGGGCTTAGGCATTATCACTCATAGCAACATGTGAAGACCGGAACAATTAATGATAGCACTGCATGTTATGACCGCTGTCAGTCCATGCAGGGGAACCTTACGGACAGGGTTTACCGTCCACGGGATTGCCAGGGGCAGGCAGAGTGCCAGTTTTGCCTCCTAGAACCCCAGTCCTTTGGCTGCGGAGGGCCACAGCGTTCAGCAAACCGGGATGACAGGAGGCATCCTGTCATCTTGCTTCTCCCGCACGTGGATGCCCCTTAACCACGCCCGTCTCATCTCTGTCCAGGGGTCTATGCCAGTTTTGGCTTTGGTTCCCTCTCTGTGCAGCTGGGCTGATCGTCGCTCGTAGGCATCCAGTCCATCACTGCTCTCCGAACACTTCTGACGTCGGAAAGGGGCTCTTGCACTCTCCCTGGATGACGTGTGTGTGCGAAGTTTGCAGGTGTGGCTCGGGGGTGGAGAGACAAGGGTGGGGGAAACTGTTGTTCTAAATTGGCTGCTTTCATCTTGCTTTGGAGTGCAAGACAACACTCTGGCGGAGACTTTGAGGGCCAGAGGAGTGGTAAAACGGCCGGGGGTTGGGTTCCTGCTCCGTTTCTCCCGGGGTCTCTTTACAGCTCTAATAGGGGAGCGAGACTTTCGCAGAAGTCCCCCTATCTCCTCCATCACAGGAACTGTGGAAGTGGGAGAGTCCACAGAGCACACCCCTTCTGTCTGTGCAGCAGGCAGAGGTTCCCCGGATTCAGCAGGAGGGGAAGAAAAGTCCACAAGGGGTGGGGTCCTCGGCCTGGGTGGACTGGTCTGTGGGGGCTGACTCCACCTGTTGGGGTGCGTAGACCTCTCCACCTGGCAGGGCTGATGGGCCTGTAGAAGCCGGTTCCGCGTCCTGCGGTTCAACGGTCTCCTCACCAGGCTGGGCTGCTGCGTCTGCAGTAGCAGGTTCTGCCCCCAGGGGTTCGACGGTCTCCTCACCAGGCTGGGCTGCTGTGTCTGCAGTAGCAGGTTCTGCCTCCAGGGGTTCGACGGTCTCCTCACCAGGCTGGGCTGCTGTGTCTGCAGTAGCAGGTTCTGCCTCCAGGGGTTTGACGGTCTCCTCACCAGGCTGGGCTGCTGTGTTTGCAGTAGCAGGTTCTGCCTCCAGGGTTTGACGGTCTCCTCACCAGGCTGGGCTGCTGTGTCTGCAGTAGCAGGTTCTGCCTCCAGGGGTTTGACGGTCTCCTCACCAGGCTGGGCTGCTGTGTCTGCAGTAGCAGGTTCTGCCTCCAGGGGTTCGACGGTCTCCTCACCTGGCTCAGCTGAGAGGACTGCAGCAGCGGATTCCACGTCCTGTGGGGTCACATCCTCTGTGGTGGCTGGTGTGATACAAGACACAGAGCTGTTTCCCCCAAATTCCTCCAGGGAAGGGGGGCTCACCAGGGGGGCGGCTACATTGTCTGTGGAGGGTGACAAAATCCACAGAATTGTCCAAGCCTGAAGGGGGTGGGGATGAGTCAATGGAGAGTGCTGTATTGTCCTCGGTGAGGGGTGGTGCCTGGGTTATGGCTGGAATGGCGCCATGCACTGCTCTTTCCAGCGCAGGCTGGACTGCCACAGAAGAAAACTGGTTTGGCAGTAACTCCTGACTTAGAGTGGTGCTTTTCCCAAGCCAGTATGTGACGCTATCTCATTTCTTGGGACCTAAGACCATTGCTTTTGAGCAGTAAACACCATTTTAAAAACTTGAGTTATTTCTGGAAACTTGTAAGCACATGTAAAGAATGTGGTAAACGTGGCTTTATCCCTTTTTAAGAAGCATTGTGAAAGTAATTCCCTTCAGCATTCCACAGCAACAAGAATCACTAACACAGCATATATCGCTTTTGTCCTCTGGTTTGTATAGTTTACCTGTAAGTTTTAGGAATCAATATAAGGTCCTTTTATACATTTTTAAAAGAATTTTATAAATTTGTTTCACCGTATGATTTAGCACCAAAGTGCTTAACCCCTTAGCTCAGGCCCACCAGCGGCGTAGACCCTGGGGTCTACATCTCAATCATCCTACTGTACCACGTCAGAAGGCGTAGTATCATGCAAAATGGCATATCACCCTCATCAGCGTTATTTAGGCTATCATCAGGGAAAATATTAAGTGTCTACGTGTCACCGTTCTTCTATATTTCATAAAAGTATCTCGCCCACTCTACAGTGTGATGTGCATGAGAGCGAATTGGGTTGAAGATACTGGACATTTAAATATATTTAGGAGTTGGTTACAGTTCTTAATCATATACTAATTGTATAATTAAATAATTAATTGAATACTATCGCAGCAACAATAAAAAACATAAAAGGACCTGAATGTTGGTGAATGAAACTGTTATTTTGCCTGCTCACTTATTAGAGTGAATTTCTGTCATCATCACATAATTTCCTTCTATGAAAATCTCTCATAAAGTATGGAATAAATTCATAACCTTATATACATTATTAAAACCAGACATGTCCTTTCTAAGATTCTGTATTTGTTTTCTGCCTTTTCTGTTTATAATCATCACCTGTTAATCACGTGTTTAATCAGCCTAGAGTTGCTGGTGCTGCGACATAAAATTGATATAAATAGCACTAGTTGCACTTAGTCCAGTCCCTGAGGTTGTCAGAATACCCCCATTATATAGTGGCATTATCTCCAGCAAAGGCAGTACAGACCAATCAACAGGCGAGGATATAGTAAAATTGCACTATATTTGTCAACTGTAGCAGGGTTCAGTCAAGTGTTGCTGGTGCTGCAACCTAAAATTGATATAAATAACACTAGTTCCACTTAGTCCAGTCCCTGAGGTTTTCAGAGCACCCCCAATTATATGGTGGCATTATCTCCAGCAAAGGCAGTACAGACCAATCAAAAGGTGAGGATATGGCAAAATGGCACTATATTCGTGAACGGTAGCAGGGTTCAGTCAAGTGTTGCTGGTGCTGTGACCTAAAATTGATATAAATAACAGTAGATACACTTAGTCCAGTCCCTGATGTTATCAGATTACCCCTATTATATAGTGGCATTATTTCCAGCAAAGGCAGTACAGACCAATCAGCAGGCGAGGATATGGCAAAATGGCACTATATTCGTCAGCTGTTAGCAGGGTTCAGCCAAGTGTTGCTGGTGCTGCGACCTAAAATTGATATAAGTAACAGTAGATCCACTTACTCCAGTCCCTGCAGTTATCAGAAAACCCCCATTATATAGTAGCATTATCTCCAGCAAAGGCAGTACAGACCAATCAACAGGCGAGGATATGGTAAAATTGCACTATATTCGTCAGCTGTTAGCAGGGTTCAGTCAAGTGTTGCTGGTGCTGTGACCTAAAATTGATATAAGTAACATTAGTTACACTTAGTGCAGTCCCTGAGGTTATCAGAATACCCCCATTATATAGTGGCATTATCTCCAGCAAAGGCAGTACAGACCAATCAGCAGGCGAGGATATAGCAAAATGGCACTATATTTGTCATCTGTTAGCAGGGTTCAGTCGAGTGTTGCTGGTGCTGTGACCTAAAATTGATATAAGCAACACTAGTTCCACTTAGTCCACTCCCTGAGGTTATCAGAATACCCCCATTATATAGTGGCATTAATCTCCAGCAAAGGCAGTACAGACCAATCAGGATATGGCAAAATGGCACTATATTCGTCATCTGTTAGCAGGGTTCAGCCAAGTGTTGCTGGTGCTGCGACCTGAAATTGATATAATAACAGTAGATCCACTTACTCCAGTCCCTGCGGTTATCAGAATACCCCCATTATATAGTGGCATTATCTCCAGCAAAGGCAGTACAGACCAATCAGCAGGCGAGGATATGGAAAAATGGCACTATATTCGTCAGCTGTTAGCAGGGTTCAGTCAAGTGTTGCTGGTGCTGCGACCTAAAATTGATATAGGTAACACTAGTTCCACTTAGTGCAGTCCCTGAGGCTATCAGAATACCCCCATTATATGGTGGCATTATCTCCAGCAAAGGCAGTACAGACCAATCAGCAGGCGAGGATATGGCAAAATGACACTATATTCGTCATCTGTTAGCAGGGTTCAGTCAAGTGTTGCTGGTGCTGTGACCTAAAATTGATATAAGTAACACTAGTTCCACTTATTCCAGTCCCTGAGGTTATCAGAGCACCCCCATTATATGGTGGCATTGTCTCCAGTAAAGGCAGTACAGACCAATCAAAAGGCGAGGATATGGCAAAATGGCACTATATTCGTCAACGGTAGCAGGATTCAGTCAAGCGTTGCTGGTGCTGCGACCTACAATTGATATAAATAACAGTAGAACCACTTAGTCCAGTCCCTACAGTTATCAGAATACCCCCATTATATAGTGGCATTATCTCCAGCAAAGGCAGTACAGACCAATCAGCAAGCGAGGATATGGCAAAATGGCACTATATTCGTCATCGGTTAGCAGGGTTCAGTCAAGTGTTGCTGGTGCTGTGACCTAAAATTGATATAGGTAACACTAGTTCCACTTAGTCCAGTCCCTGAGGTTATCAGAATACCCCCATTATATAGTGGCATTATCTCCAGCAAAGGCAGTACAGACCAATCAGCAGGCGAGGATATGGAAAAATGGCACTATATTCGTCAGCTGTTAGCAGGGTTCAGTCAAGTGTTGCTGGTGCTGTGACCTAAAATTGATATAAGCAACACTAGTTCTACTTAGTCCAGTCCCTGAGGTTATCAGAATACCCCCATTATATAGTGGCATTATCTCCAGCAAAGGCAGTACAGACCAATCAGGATATGGCAAAATGGCACTATATTCGTCATCTGTTAGCAGGGTTCAGCCAAGTGTTGCTGGTGCTGCGACCTGAAATTGATATAATAACAGTAGATCCACTTACTGCAGTCCCTGCGGTTATCAGAATACCCCCATTATATAGTGGCATTATCTCCAGCAAAGGCAGTACAGACCAATCAGCAGGTGAGGATACAGCAAAATGGCACTATATTCGTCATCTGTTAGCAGGGTTCAGTCAAGTGTTGCTGGTGCTGTGACCTAAAATTGATATAAGTAACATTAGTTACACTTAGTCCAGTCCCTGAGGTTATCAGAATACCCCCATTATATAGTGGCATTATCTCCAGCAAAGGCAGTACAGACCAATCAGCAGGCGAGGATATAGCAAAATGGCACTATATTCGTCATCTGTTAGCAGGGTTCAGTCAAGTGTTGCTGGTGCTGTGACCTAAAATTGATATAAGTAACACTAGTTCCACTTAGTCCAGTCCCTGAGGTTATCAGAATATCCCCATTATATAGTGGCATTATCTCCAGCAAAGGCAGTACAGACCAATCAGCAGGCGAGGATATGGCAAAATGGCACTATATTCGTCATCTGTTAGCAGGGTTCAGTCAAGTGTTGCTGGTGCTGTGACCTAAAATTGATATAAGTAACATTAGGTACACTTAGTCCAGTCCCTGAGGTTATCAGAATACCCCCATTATATAGTGGCATTATCTTCAGCAAAGGCAGTACAGACCAATCAAAAGGCGAGGATATGGCAAAATGGCACTATATTCGCCATCTGTTAGCAGGGTTCAGTCAAGTGTTGCTGGTGCTGTGACCTAAAATTGATATAGTTAACACTAGTTCCACTTAGTGCAGTCCCTGAGGTTATCAGAATACCCCCATTATATGGTGGCATTATCTCCAGCAAAGGCAGTACAGACCAATCAGCAGGCGAGGATATGGAAAAATTGAACTATATTCGTCAGCTGTTAGCAGGGTTCAGTCAAGTGTTGCTGGTGCTGCGACCTAAAATTGAGATAGGTAACACTAGTTCCACTTAGTGCAGTCCCTGAGGTTATCAGAATACCCCCATTATATAGTGGCATTATCTCCAGCAAAGGCAGTACAGACCAATCAGCAGGCGAGGATATGGAAAAATGGCACTATATTCGTCAGCTGTTAGCAGGGTTCAGTCAAGTGTTGCTGGTGCTGCGACCTAAAATTGATATAGGTAACACTAGTTCCACTTAGTGCAGTCCCTGAGGTTATCAGAATACCCCCATTATATAGTGGCATTATCTCCAGCAAAGGCAGTACAGACCAATCAAAAGGCGAGGATATGGCAAAATGGCACTATATTCGTCATCTGTTAGCAGGGTTCAATCAAGTGTTGCTGGTGCTGTGACCTAAAATTGATATAAGTAACATTAGGTACACTTAGTCCAGTCCCTGAGGTTATCAGAATACCCCCATTATATAGTGGCATTATCTTCAGCAAAGGCAGTACAGACCAATCAAAAGGCGAGGATATGGCAAAATGGCACTATATTCGTCATCTGTTAGCAGGGTTCAGCCAAGTGTTGCTGGTGCTGCGACCTGAAATTGATATAATAACAGTAGACCCACTTACTCCAGTCCCTGCGGTTATCAGAATACCCCCATTATATAGTGGCATTATCTCCAGCAAAGGCAGTACAGACCAATCAAAAGGCGAGGATATGGCAAAATGGCACTATATTCGTCATCTGTTAGCAGGGTTCAGTCAAGTGTTGCTGGTGCTGTGACCTAAAATTGATATAGTTAACACTAGTTCCACTTAGTGCAGTCCCTGAGGTTATCAGAATACCCCCATTATATGGTGGCATTATCTCCAGCAAAGGCAGTACAGACCAATCAGCAGGCGAGGATATGGAAAAATTGAACTATATTCGTCAGCTGTTAGCAGGGTTCAGTCAAGTGTTGCTGGTGCTGCGACCTAAAATTGAGATAGGTAACACTAGTTCCACTTAGTGCAGTCCCTGAGGTTATCAGAATACCCCCATTATATAGTGGCATTATCTCCAGCAAAGGCAGTACAGACCAATCAGCAGGCGAGGATATGGAAAAATGGCACTATATTCGTCAGCTGTTAGCAGGGTTCAGTCAAGTGTTGCTGGTGCTGCGACCTAAAATTGATATAGGTAACACTAGTTCCACTTAGTGCAGTCCCTGAGGTTATCAGAATACCCCCATTATATAAGTGGCATTATCTCCAGCAAAGGCAGTACAGACCAATCAAAAGGCGAGGATATGGCAAAATGACACTATATTCGTCATCTGTTAGCAGGGTTCAGTCAAGTGTTGCTGGTGCTGTGACCTAAAATTGATATAAGTAACATTAGGTACACTTAGTCCAGTCCCTGAGGTTATCAGAATACCCCCATTATATAGTGGCATTATCTTCAGCAAAGGCAGTACAGACCAATCAAAAGGCGAGGATATGGCAAAATGGCACTATATTCGTCATCTGTTAGCAGGGTTCAGCCAAGTGTTGCTGGTGCTGCGACCTGAAATTGATATAATAACAGTAGACCCACTTACTCCAGTCCCTGCGGTTATCAGAATACCCCCATTATATAGTGGCATTATCTCCAGCAAAGGCAGTACAGACCAATCAAAAGGCGAGGATATGGCAAAATGGCACTATATTCGTCATCTGTTAGCAGGGTTCAGTCAAGTGTTGCTGGTGCTGTGACCTAAAATTGATATAGTTAACACTAGTTCCACTTAGTGCAGTCCCTGAGGTTATCAGAATACCCCCATTATATGGTGGCATTATCTCCAGCAAAGGCAGTACAGACCAATCAGCAGGCGAGGATATGGAAAAATTGAACTATATTCGTCAGCTGTTAGCAGGGTTCAGTCAAGTGTTGCTGGTGCTGCGACCTAAAATTGAGATAGGTAACACTAGTTCCACTTAGTGCAGTCCCTGAGGTTATCAGAATACCCCCCATTATATAGTGGCATTATCTCCAGCAAAGGCAGTACAGACCAATCAGCAGGCGGGGATATGGAAAAATGGCACTATATTCGTCAGCTGTTAGCAGGGTTCAGTCAAGTGTTGCTGGTGCTGCGACCTAAAATTGATATAGGTAACACTAGTTCCACTTAGTGCAGTCCCTGAGGTTATCAGAATACCCCCATTATAATAGTGGCATTATCTCCAGCAAAGGCAGTACAGACCAATCAAAAGGCGAGGATATGGCAAAATGACACTATATTCGTCATCTGTTAGCAGGGTTCAGTCAAGTGTTGCTGGTGCTGTGACCTAAAATTGATATAAGTAACACTAGTTCCACTTATTCCAGTCCCTGAGGTTATCAGAGCACCCCCATTATATAATGGCATTGTCTCCAGTAAAGGCAGTACAGACCAATCAAAAGGCGATGATATGGCAAAATGGCACTATATTCGTCAACGGTAGCAGGATTCAGTCAAGCGTTGCTGGTGCTGCGACCTACAATTGATATAAATAACAGTATAGGCACTTAGGCCAGTCCCTGCGGTTATCAGAATACCCCCATTATACAGTAAAGGCATTATTTCCAGCAAAGGCAGTACAGACCAATCAGCAGGCGAGGATATAGCAAAATGGCACTATATTCGTCAGCTGTTAGCAGGGTTCAGCCAAGTGTTGCTGGTGCTGCGACCTAAAATTGATATAATAACAGTAGATCCACTTACTGCAGTCCCTGCGGTTATCAGAATACCCCCATTATATGGTGGCATTATCTCCAGCAAAGGCAGTACAGACCAATCAGCAGGTGAGGATACAGCAAAATGGCACTATATTCGTCAGCTGTTAGCAGGGTTCAGCCAAGTATTGCTGGTGCTGCGACCTAAAATTGATATAAGTAACAGTAGATCCACTTAGGCCAGCCCCTGCAGTTATCAGAGTACCCCCATTATATGGTGGCATTATCTCCAGCAAAGACAGTACAGACCAATCAGCAGGCGTGGATATGGCAAAATGGCACGAAATCGTCATCTGTTAGCAGGGTTCAGTCAAGTGTTGCTGGTGCTGTGACCTAAAATTGATATAAGTAACACTAGTTCCACTTATTCCAGTCCCTGAGGTTATCAGAGCACCACCATTATATAATGGCATTGTCTCCAGTAAAGGCAGTACAGACCAATCAAAAGGCGATGATATGGCAAAATGGCACTATATTCGTCAACGGTAGCAGGATTCAGTCAAGCGTTGCTGGTGCTGCGACCTACAATTGATATAAATAACAGTATAGGCACTTAGGCCAGTCCCTGCGGTTATCAGAATACCCCCATTATACAGTAAAGGCATTATTTCCAGCAAAGGCAGTACAGACCAATCAGCAGGCGAGGATATGGCAAAATGGCACTATATTCGTCAGCTGTTAGCAGGGTTCAGCCAAGTGTTGCTGGTGCTGCGACCTAAAATTGATATAAGTAACAGTAGATCCACTTACTCCAGTCCCTGCAGTTATCAGAAAACCCCCATTATATAGTAGCATTATCTCCAGCAAAGGCAGTACAGACCAATCAACAGGCGAGGATATGGTAAAATTGCACTATATTCGTCAGCTGTTAGCAGGGTTCAGTCAAGTGTTGCTGGTGCTGTGACCTAAAATTGATATAAGTAACATTAGTTACACTTAGTGCAGTCCCTGAGGTTATCAGAATACCCCCATTATATAGTGGCATTATCTCCAGCAAAGGCAGTACAGACCAATCAGCAGGCGAGGATATAGCAAAATGGCACTATATTTGTCATCTGTTAGCAGGGTTCAGTCGAGTGTTGCTGGTGCTGTGACCTAAAATTGATATAAGCAACACTAGTTCCACTTAGTCCACTCCCTGAGGTTATCAGAATACCCCCATTATATAGTGGCATTATCTCCAGCAAAGGCAGTACAGACCAATCAGGATATGGCAAAATGGCACTATATTCGTCATCTGTTAGCAGGGTTCAGCCAAGTGTTGCTGGTGCTGCGACCTGAAATTGATATAATAACAGTAGATCCACTTACTCCAGTCCCTGCGGTTATCAGAATACCCCCATTATATAGTGGCATTATCTCCAGCAAAGGCAGTACAGACCAATCAGCAGGCGAGGATATGGAAAAATGGCACTATATTCGTCAGCTGTTAGCAGGGTTCAGTCAAGTGTTGCTGGTGCTGCGACCTAAAATTGATATAGGTAACACTAGTTCCACTTAGTGCAGTCCCTGAGGCTATCAGAATACCCCCCATTATATGGTGGCATTATCTCCAGCAAAGGCAGTACAGACCAATCAGCAGGCGAGGATATGGCAAAATGACACTATATTCGTCATCTGTTAGCAGGGTTCAGTCAAGTGTTGCTGGTGCTGTGACCTAAAATTGATATAAGTAACACTAGTTCCACTTATTCCAGTCCCTGAGGTTATCAGAGCACCCCCATTATATGGTGGCATTGTCTCCAGTAAAGGCAGTACAGACCAATCAAAAGGCGAGGATATGGCAAAATGGCACTATATTCGTCAACGGTAGCAGGATTCAGTCAAGCGTTGCTGGTGCTGCGACCTACAATTGATATAAATAACAGTAGAACCACTTAGTCCAGTCCCTACAGTTATCAGAATACCCCCATTATATAGTGGCATTATCTCCAGCAAAGGCAGTACAGACCAATCAGCAAGCGAGGATATGGCAAAATGGCACTATATTCGTCATCGGTTAGCAGGGTTCAGTCAAGTGTTGCTGGTGCTGTGACCTAAAATTGATATAGGTAACACTAGTTCCACTTAGTCCAGTCCCTGAGGTTATCAGAATACCCCCATTATATAGTGGCATTATCTCCAGCAAAGGCAGTACAGACCAATCAGCAGGCGAGGATATGGAAAAATGGCACTATATTCGTCAGCTGTTAGCAGGGTTCAGTCAAGTGTTGCTGGTGCTGTGACCTAAAATTGATATAAGCAACACTAGTTCTACTTAGTCCAGTCCCTGAGGTTATCAGAATACCCCCATTATATAGTGGCATTATCTCCAGCAAAGGCAGTACAGACCAATCAGGATATGGCAAAATGGCACTATATTCGTCATCTGTTAGCAGGGTTCAGCCAAGTGTTGCTGGTGCTGCGACCTGAAATTGATATAATAACAGTAGATCCACTTACTGCAGTCCCTGCGGTTATCAGAATACCCCCATTATATAGTGGCATTATCTCCAGCAAAGGCAGTACAGACCAATCAGCAGGTGAGGATACAGCAAAATGGCACTATATTCGTCATCTGTTAGCAGGGTTCAGTCAAGTGTTGCTGGTGCTGTGACCTAAAATTGATATAAGTAACATTAGTTACACTTAGTCCAGTCCCTGAGGTTATCAGAATACCCCCATTATATAGTGGCATTATCTCCAGCAAAGGCAGTACAGACCAATCAGCAGGCGAGGATATAGCAAAATGGCACTATATTCGTCATCTGTTAGCAGGGTTCAGTCAAGTGTTGCTGGTGCTGTGACCTAAAATTGATATAAGTAACACTAGTTCCACTTAGTCCAGTCCCTGAGGTTATCAGAATATCCCCATTATATAGTGGCATTATCTCCAGCAAAGGCAGTACAGACCAATCAGCAGGCGGGGATATGGAAAAATGGCACTATATTCGTCAGCTGTTAGCAGGGTTCAGTCAAGTGTTGCTGGTGCTGCGACCTAAAATTGATATAGGTAACACTAGTTCCACTTAGTGCAGTCCCTGAGGTTATCAGAATACCCCCATTATATAGTGGCATTATCTCCAGCAAAGGCAGTACAGACCAATCAAAAGGCGAGGATATGGCAAAATGACACTATATTCGTCATCTGTTAGCAGGGTTCAGTCAAGTGTTGCTGGTGCTGTGACCTAAAATTGATATAAGTAACACTAGTTCCACTTATTCCAGTCCCTGAGGTTATCAGAGCACCCCCATTATATAATGGCATTGTCTCCAGTAAAGGCAGTACAGACCAATCAAAAGGCGATGATATGGCAAAATGGCACTATATTCGTCAACGGTAGCAGGATTCAGTCAAGCGTTGCTGGTGCTGCGACCTACAATTGATATAAATAACAGTATAGGCACTTAGGCCAGTCCCTGCGGTTATCAGAATACCCCCATTATACAGTAAAGGCATTATTTCCAGCAAAAGGCAGTACAGACCAATCAGCAGGCGAGGATATAGCAAAATGGCACTATATTCGTCAGCTGTTAGCAGGGTTCAGCCAAGTGTTGCTGGTGCTGCGACCTAAAATTGATATAATAACAGTAGATCCACTTACTGCAGTCCCTGCGGTTATCAGAATACCCCCCATTATATGGTGGCATTATCTCCAGCAAAGGCAGTACAGACCAATCAGCAGGTGAGGATACAGCAAAATGGCACTATATTCGTCAGCTGTTAGCAGGGTTCAGCCAAGTATTGCTGGTGCTGCGACCTAAAATTGATATAAGTAACAGTAGATCCACTTAGGCCAGCCCCTGCAGTTATCAGAGTACCCCCATTATATGGTGGCATTATCTCCAGCAAAGACAGTACAGACCAATCAGCAGGCGTGGATATGGCAAAATGGCACGAAATCGTCATCTGTTAGCAGGGTTCAGTCAAGTGTTGCTGGTGCTGTGACCTAAAATTGATATAAGTAACACTAGTTCCACTTATTCCAGTCCCTGAGGTTATCAGAGCACCACCATTATATAATGGCATTGTCTCCAGTAAAGGCAGTACAGACCAATCAAAAGGCGATGATATGGCAAAATGGCACTATATTCGTCAACGGTAGCAGGATTCAGTCAAGCGTTGCTGGTGCTGCGACCTACAATTGATATAAATAACAGTATAGGCACTTAGGCCAGTCCCTGCGGTTATCAGAATACCCCCATTATACAGTAAAGGCATTATTTCCAGCAAAGGCAGTACAGACCAATCAGCAGGCGAGGATATGGCAAAATGGCACTATATTCGTCAGCTGTTAGCAGGGTTCAGCCAAGTGTTGCTGGTGCTGCGACCTAAAATTGATATAAGTAACAGTAGATCCACTTACTCCAGTCCCTGCAGTTATCAGAAAACCCCCATTATATAGTAGCATTATCTCCAGCAAAGGCAGTACAGACCAATCAACAGGCGAGGATATGGTAAAATTGCACTATATTCGTCAGCTGTTAGCAGGGTTCAGTCAAGTGTTGCTGGTGCTGTGACCTAAAATTGATATAAGTAACATTAGTTACACTTAGTGCAGTCCCTGAGGTTATCAGAATACCCCCATTATATAGTGGCATTATCTCCAGCAAAGGCAGTACAGACCAATCAGCAGGCGAGGATATAGCAAAATGGCACTATATTTGTCATCTGTTAGCAGGGTTCAGTCGAGTGTTGCTGGTGCTGTGACCTAAAATTGATATAAGCAACACTAGTTCCACTTAGTCCACTCCCTGAGGTTATCAGAATACCCCCATTATATAGTGGCATTATCTCCAGCAAAGGCAGTACAGACCAATCAGGATATGGCAAAATGGCACTATATTCGTCATCTGTTAGCAGGGTTCAGCCAAGTGTTGCTGGTGCTGCGACCTGAAATTGATATAATAACAGTAGATCCACTTACTCCAGTCCCTGCGGTTATCAGAATACCCCCATTATATAGTGGCATTATCTCCAGCAAAGGCAGTACAGACCAATCAGCAGGCGAGGATATGGAAAAATGGCACTATATTCGTCAGCTGTTAGCAGGGTTCAGTCAAGTGTTGCTGGTGCTGCGACCTAAAATTGATATAGGTAAACACTAGTTCCACTTAGTGCAGTCCCTGAGGCTATCAGAATACCCCCATTATATGGTGGCATTATCTCCAGCAAAGGCAGTACAGACCAATCAGCAGGCGAGGATATGGCAAAATGACACTATATTCGTCATCTGTTAGCAGGGTTCAGTCAAGTGTTGCTGGTGCTGTGACCTAAAATTGATATAAGTAACACTAGTTCCACTTATTCCAGTCCCTGAGGTTATCAGAGCACCCCCATTATATGGTGGCATTGTCTCCAGTAAAGGCAGTACAGACCAATCAAAAGGCGAGGATATGGCAAAATGGCACTATATTC